>MU389826.1:0-89116 GCA_022578765.1 Xylaria sp. FL0933
AACAAAAAATTTTTTTTAAAATTTTTTCTTTTTTTTATTTCCCCCCCCCCTTTAATTTTTTTTTTTTTTTTTTTTTTTTTTTTTTTTTTTTTTTTTTCTTTTTTTTTTTTTTTTTTTTTTTTTAATTACTTTTTTTATTATTTTTTTTTTCTACTATAACTTTATATATATAAACTTAACATAAAATATAATTTTATTTATTAATATATATTTATTAAATAAAAATACTTTTTTATAAAAGCTTATATTATTTAATATAATAAATTATATTATATAAGGCTATATAAATAAATATATTAACATAATATTTAAAAATAATTTAGTAAATATTTCATTTTTCCGGGCGCACCTAAAAACATTTACTGCCCTTTTTTAATATATTTTCTTTGCTTTTAACATATAAAAACTATTTTTTTTATTAACAAAGATATAAAATTATAATTACTGTAAAGATATTTTTATTTTATATTAATATAATATTAATAATTATATTTTATAGTTTCGCTTACTAATTATTTTTTTTTTTAAAATATTTATTTTATTTTATTTACTTTGCTTTAATACTTTAATCTCGTAAAATATATACTGTACTTTTATTTTTGCTGTGCTTTATAAAACTTAAAATATTTAGCTTAGTTTATTTAAACTTAGCTAAAATAATATTATTCACTTGTTTTTTTTTAATATACTCTTGCTTTAAGAATATTAAACGCAGCACTTGCTATTTAAAATACAAAAATAGTTTATAAACAACTATGTTTTTTCTGCTTTTTCGCGTGCTTGCTTATTTTTTATTTTTATTTAATATTTTATATACTTTGTTTAAGCAAAAGCTAAAGCAAATAATTTTTGTTAATATAATTATTTTTAATATTATATTTTATATAAATATATTAGCGTATTTTAAAAATACCTCGAGAACTTTTACAACTAATATTAATACTTTATTAATTTTATTTTACTTTTATAAGAGTATAATATTAAGGATATAACCGCTTGCGACTTAGTAGAAAAAGCTTTATATAAATTTTACCGCAAATATCTTGCAGCTGCTGACTTGCGCTAGCTTAACTTTAAGGCTACCTAGGTTAATTTTATTTTCTGCAATATTTTTTGCATTATTGGCCTGCTTAGCCTAAAAAATAAAGCAACGTTTTCGCTTACGTTAATATATAAGTTAGTATATTTTGCTTAAATAGTTTTAAACATAGATAGCGCGTTTTAAGAATTTACGCCACGCTATTACTTATAATATCTTTTTTAGAACATTAAGTCGCTCAAGCTTGTTAAAAAGCGCGCCGGCCTTTATAGCAGAACATTATTGCTATACCAGGTCAAGGCGTATAATATACACAAGCAGCATATATAAACGCTCGATAAAACCTTAAAATTATTTAATTTGTTATAATTTAATTTGCTAACTTTTAAACCTAATTTAATAAAAAAATATTATTAAGGTAAAATAAATATATTTACTCATAAGCTGCCTTTACTTAATACCGAGATATTATTTTATGTTTTTTAAGCTTATAAAAGCTGTTTATATAATATATTATTTTTTTTATTATATAAGCCGGCGCTAATATATTATAAAATCCGCCGCGAATTTTAATTGCTTTAGTTATATTTTTTTATTGCTATAAACTTTTATAACTTAGCCTTTAACTACGCGCTTTGTTTTTTTGTTTTATTTAATTTTGCTGTATATAACTTTTTTTTTTTAGTTTTAATAAAATATTTTAATTAACTTATACTTATATTAACTACTTATTTTATTAAGCCGTTTAAGAAATTAATTATTTTTACTTTATTAAATAAAAAAATATTATTTAATAAATATAATGTTAATTAATATATTAAACACTTATATATAAACAAATTATTATTTACGCTTTTTCGCTTAATTTATATTAGTAATAAATTGTTTTGCTTGCTTTAGCTATAAAACATTAAATAAAACTGCCGTATAGCTAACAGCTTTAAATAGCAGCACTAAGGGCTTAGCTTATAAAACATAATATAAAAATATAATATAATATAATTATTAAATAATTTATATAAGTAATATATTTTACGCTTAAATAAATAAGCTTGCTAGCAGCTTTGCTTGTTTTTTTTACGCTTTCGCTTTAACTTTAAGTTATACCACTAAAATATAATATAAAATAAAATTAATATTAATATATTCTTTAAAACGTTTTTATAAAACAATTTAGCTTTAATTATTTAATATACTTAAAAAACTAGCAGAAATAACAAGGCTTAAAAGTAGTAAAGCTTTATATTTAAGCTAGCGCTATAATTAATAGCGCGTATATATAACTTCAAGTTTTTAAAAACTTATAAAACTTTTTTTATAAAATTAAAGCTGTTTTATTAAGCTTTAACGCGTGCGCTATATAAAGGCAAGCTAGACTATATTTATAGTTATCTTTAGCTTTTTATCTCTTTTAACCTTTATTAAATTTATTTCTAGGTTTTAACTGCTTTAAATAAAGTTAAAATAAACAAGCTTTAAGTTTAAAGCTTATTTTTATTTAAATACTCGGCAATTTTTCTTTTATATATAGCAATATAACATAAGCTCTAGCGCTAAAAAAATGCCAATACTTATAATTATAATAAAAATAAATATTAAAACTAATTAATATATATATAATTTATACTAAATAACATAAATAACATAACTTTTTAGTTTATTAAAAACTTTATTTAGCTATATTTAAAC
Source organism: Xylaria sp. FL0933 (assembly GCA_022578765.1). Taxonomy (NCBI): domain Eukaryota; kingdom Fungi; phylum Ascomycota; class Sordariomycetes; order Xylariales; family Xylariaceae; genus Xylaria; species Xylaria sp. FL0933. The sequence continues at coordinate 2,729 of MU389826.1, forward strand.
GTTTAAACCGTTTAAAACGCTATATTTAAAAATAAACAAAAACTCTTTAACTTTACTACCGATAACTAGTTAAACTACTGCCGCGCTTACGCTAAATTTTATATTTTTATTACTTTTAACTTTAAGCAAACTAAATTCTTATATATGCAAATATTAAAATAAACCGTTAAACAGCACTTTAAGTTTTTTAGCTTTAAATACTGCTGCTTTAGCTTTTTATAAACCGGCATAAAAAACTAAAAGCTCTTATATTATAATATTATTAACCTGCTTCTTGAAATATTACGGTTAACTATATTTATATATTTGTTATATTTTTTAAGCTAGCTTTAAAAAAGCGTTATAATAGCTTGCGACTATATTTACTTGCACGCTTAAAAGCTTATAGTGCCGCGGCCTCGCAGCACTTTTTATCCCGGCTATACTACCTTAATCTATTATTTAACCAATAAAAATAATAACAATAAACCCTGCCTGCTAATATTATTTAAACAGCTACTTTCTAAGCTAATATATTGCTTTATATCGTTTTACACCCTGCCGACGGCTTAACGCTTTAATATATATTTATACGCCGCCGATATATTATTTTTATTTATTAACTTACTCGCGCAGCTTTATTTACCCGGTATAATAATAAACCGCTTAGTCTTAACTATTAATAACCTTAACTAGGCTATAATTATAGCTATTAATAATATGTTTGTTTGTTTTAATTTTATATAGCATATAAATTTAAATATATAGCTTACGCTTTAGCGCAATATATTAAAAAAAAATATACTTAAATAAAATAAAAAAAGCAATTTAAACAATAATTTTACTAAAATAAAGATTAACAACAAAAGCTATAAAAATAAATAAAACTAAATTTATTAACCAAGTAAACTAATTATATAATAATTTATAAAAAATAATACTAATATTAATAAAAATAAAATATCGTAATAAAAAATATAATTAAACGTTATACTTGCTTTAATAATTATAAATTACTCTCTCGTAAAAATATAAAATATTATATTTATTTTTATAACTAGCTTATTTTATAATAAAGTCTTAGTATATTAAACCGACTAAATTAATATTTTATTTATTTCGCGCTGCTGCACTTATTTTAAATAATAAAAACAATAAATAATAATTAATAAATTAACAATTTCTTTTAAATAATATAATATATTTAAAATCCATAAATTATTTTTATTATTATACACAATTATTTCACGTACTTATATACCACCACATTTTTTTATTTTAATTATTTTTACAGGTTTTATATAATTACGCTAATAAAGTTTTCATTAGCGCTCCGCACAAACAAAATAATTTTAGGCTTAATAAATAATTTTTTCTTTTTAGCACAAAATAATAAATAAAATAAAATATTTTAAATTAATTAAAATAGTTTTTATAAAATAAAAACATTTATAAAACCTAATAATAATTTTTAAATAATATTTTATTTTTATATCGTCAAAATATATTATTTATTAAACTAAAATTATTTTGCTTATATAAAACGCTAGCTTTTATTTTTTTTAACGTTTTATTTTAAAAAACTTTAGCTTTATTATTATTTTTTTATTTTTATAGCATTAATATATATATATTAATATTATATAACTTATACGCACTATTATTATATAATGAATAGTTTAAATAAAAAAGATTATATGTTAATATAAGCTATAATAAATTATATTCTACACTTAATATATCTTAAAACAAAAGATTATTTACCTTTATATACTTATTTAAATACTTAGATAGTCTAGCATACACTTGATAACTAATATTATAAGTAACTAAAAAAAATATATTATTTAATTTAAATAATTACAATAATAAAAAATAACCGGTTTTATGGCTTTAAGTTCGCACTTTACGTCGTATACACGTTATTTACACGTATTAAGGTTATATAAAAATCAAAAAAAAAAAAGAAAAAATATAGCCTGCTTATATAACTAATTTTATAATAGTAAAATTCTTTAGTAGCTGCTATTTTTTTTTTTTTTTTCCTCGAACATTAAATTAACTCTTTTGTCTTTAATTAATCCTCGAGGCAAGCGCGCGCTTATTAAGGTTATTAAAAAAAAAAGGTTATAATATTTTATCGTTCGGCTAGCTGCTATAGCCACGCACATAAAAAGCCTCGTATAAAATAAAATAAAACAATTTAAATAAATAATATTATAATAAAAAAATAAACACCGATAAAAAAAAAAAAAAAAAAATATCAATAATAAAACAAGGGTTATAACGCTATATACGTTATACTTAAAACAATAATTTAGTTTTTAAAATAAAAACAATTATATTTATATTATTTTATTTTAAACACCAGGCTGTTTCCGCTATTTTAAATAAAATTAATCAATAAAAAAAAAATCAACAATTCGATTAATATATTATATATCGTTAGCAGCCCTTAGTAGTAGGCCCATCAATTAAAAAATTATATATACTTTTTTTTATATTTTTATTTTTTTTGTGTTTTTTATTATTATATTTATATTTACACGCCGCACACATATATAGTTTTTATTTCATTAAGTCGTTTAATATATAAAACTATAAATAATATAATATATTAATTTTTTTTTATTTTACTTTATTTATTAAGCTAATAAAACTTTTTTTTTTATTTTATATATTTTAATCGAAGTAAATAATATATATTACTTGCGCTTTTATTATAATTATATTTTGTCGTTACTTTATTATATACTTTTATAGTTAGCTCTCGAAAACATTAATAAAACGTTAACAATATTACTTAGTACATTAAAGTCAAGCATATAATAATTTATTAAAGTAATATATAATTATAATAAAACTAATAATAAAGTGTTAAGCAATAATACTTTAAATAAAATATACGCTTAAAATTATTAATAAAAAACGAAAAACTAAATAAAAAAAACATTTTAACTAGATTTTTTATATATACTTTTTTTACTTTATAAAGCTTTTAAAGCTTTCTTTGCTTTATTTACTTTTATAATTTATTAGCGTAAGAACTTTTACGCTCTCTGCCGCGCTTCGCGTCACGTGGCCTTTGCTTAAAACATGGCTTACCCTTTAGCTTTCCCGCTATATCGCTTTTTATTAAGTTATTTATTACTTATTATTATTAACAAGCCGTTCTTGTTTATTAATTCGTTATATTTAATCATTTTTATTTTAATTATTATTTTTTTTTTTTTTTATTACGCAAGCTAATCGCTGCAGCTTTTTTTTTTTTTTTTTTTTCGCGACAGTAAAACAATAAGCTTAATTATAAAACTAAGCTAAACTAAACTAAACTAGATAAAACTAAACCCTTTTAATTAAATATTTTAGTTCGGCATTAAATATTATATTTTTTATTATCTCGAGTTATTATATATAAGCTATAAAAAGTATAAACTATATAGTTATAACAGCATACTTAAATATATAAAATAAAATATATATATATATTTTTCTCGTAAATAATTTAAAAAAGATTTTTTTTTTTTTTAAGCTTTAGTTTTAAAATATACTTATTTATATTTTTTATTATTATATTTAACTTAAAGAACTTTTTAGTTATTTTAACACAAGTAAACTAAAATAATTTATAAAAGTTTTAGTTTGCTTATATTTTATTTTCGTTTATTTTTTTTTATTTATTTTCTTAAGTTTATTTTATTTTAAAATATATTATAATTATAATATAAGTAATATAATTTAAAGCTTAATTATTTTTTTATATTAAAAAAAAATAAACTATTTAAAAATATTAGCTTTTAATATATCGCGATCACGTTATATATTATTATATAGCTTTATTTTTATTATTTTAATTTAAGCTTTAGCGCTTAATTATTAACGTAATATTTAATTTATATAATATTAATAATTTTTTTATTTATGTTTTATAAGCTTATTTTTTTATTTAGCCACTTAATATAATTTAATAAAGTTAATCTTTAGCTTTTTCTTGTGCTATTTTTAGCTTTTTCTTTAAGCTAAAATATTTTGTCTCTACGTTTTTTTTGCTATAGTTTACTTTTTTTATTTTTATATATAAGTAATATTTTTATTTTTTTTGCTAGCCGTTATTTATATTTATTGTATAATTATTAATTAAACCTTAAAGACCTCTTGCTAAGTTTATTATAACTTGTTAATACTTTATAAATATTACGTAGTTAATATTTAAGTTATTAGCACGTGCTATTATTTATTAAGCTAACGCAGCGGTTTTATTAATAAATGGCTGCTTAGCCGTTATTATATCGGTTTTAATTTAATACTTATAATTTATAAATTAGCTAAATTAAAAAAATCGAAAACTTAATCGTATTAAAAAAAAAAAAATATTTATTTAAAAAAATAAATAAATAAAAAAAAAAAAACTTTAATTTAAATTTAAACTATAATTTTTTTATATTAAAGTAAAGCGTGCTGCTATTATATTATTAAATTTTTAGTTTTTTAAACTATTTTATTTTTTTAAATATTTTTTACTATGCTTTATTATAAAAGTGTTGTAAAACCTACTTTTATATAAAATTACTAAGTTTTTTTTTATTTTATATTTTTTCTCACCTTTTAATAAACTATATATATTAATAAAACAATTAAATATAATATATTTTATATAAATTACCTTTATTTAACTTATAATTTTATAAAAATCAATAATTAATAAAGCTTTTTATATATATAATTTACTACTAAAATATATTAAATTTCGTGTTTTTTAGCGCTAAAAAACTCTTTATACCACTTATAAAAAGCTTTATAACTTTATTTTTATATTAATATTATTTATTATAACGCTATATTAAAAATGTTAAACAATAAATATTAAAAACATATATTAATATAAAGGTGAAAAAATAAAGCTAGTTTAAATAAGCTAGCTTAAAGTTATAACTTATTATATAAACTATATATAAGTTAGCTATAATTATAACACTAGCTATATAACCATTATATTATACACTTTAAATAGTGAGCTATAACTCTTGCTCGCTTATAAACCACATTATAAATAATATATTAAATTAGCTATAAAAAAAAAAATCGAAAATTTAGTCGTACTTAATAAAATAAACTACTTATTAAAGAAAAATAAAAAAAAAAAAAAAAAAAAAAAAAAAGTTATATATATATAACTAACTAAGCTTTAGCCTTAGTTTATCTCGATTTTACTTAAAATCGGGTTTTTTTTTATTTTTTTTTTATTTTTTTTATTTTTTATTTTTAATTAATTAATTAATTAATTAACGTGGTTTATATACGAGCGAATTATTTACGCTAAAGTACCTTTATATATAAATTAACTAAAAAGCTACTTACTTCACTTTTTAATAACTCTACTAAAAAAATTCTTAAAAATATAAAAAAATGTGTTTTAAAAAACGCTTATAATAAAAAACTTAATAATATTTTTTTAATTTTTAGCTTTTTTTATTAGTTTTATAGCTTAGTTTTAAAGTTTAACTATATTTATACTTTTATAAACTTTTTTAAATCAATTAATTTTTACTTTAAAAATAAATAAAAAATAAATAAAAATTAGTTTTATTAATTTAAATATATAACTTTTTAAAGAATATAGTTTTTTTTAAGTTTAACGTTTATTTAATAATAAAAAAACAAGTATTAAAAATTTTAATTTTTAAAAATATTTAATATTTTAATAACCCTTGTTAAATCTTTAAAATTAATTTTAAAAATAAAGAAAAATTAAAATCTTATTAATTAAACATTTAAATTTTTTTATTATTTTTTTATTTTTTTATTTTTAATATTAAATAAAATATAAAATGTTTTATAAAGTGACAAGGGTAAAAATACTCGATATTTTTTCAACGTTTTTTTTTAAAAATATATCTAGCTATAAATTTTACTAAAAATAAAAAAAAATCATTTTAGTATAGCTTTTAAGCTAAACTTTCTAAAACATATTTTTTAATATTTTTTTTACTTATAGTTGTTGAGTTATTTTATAGTAAAGACAAGTATTATTTATATATAAAATATAGTTATAAAGTACGCTAAGAAAACTTAATTTGCTCGCTTAAATAATTTACTCGCATATAAACCACGTTAATTAATTAATTAATTAATTATTTACTTATTTATTTATTTATTTATTTACTTACTTATTTATTTATTTATTTAATTAATAAATAAATAAATAAATAAATAAATAAATAAATAAATAAATAAATAAATAAATAAATAAATAAATAAATAAATAAATAAATAAATAAATAAATAAAAATAAATAATAATAATAATATTAAATAAATTATATATAAAATATTATATATATTACACGCGTAATAAAATATAAGTTTATTATATTATATTTATTATATATATTTATTTAAAAAAAATAATTGTACGTAATAAAATTTTTTTTTATAAAAAAAACTTTTATTTAATATATATATTAAAAAAATAAAAAAATTTATTTATATATATAATAATAATTTTTAAATAAAGGTTATATAAAGTTAATATAATAATTAATTATTAATAATTTTAATAAATAATAATAATAATAATTATTTATTTTTTATAATTTTTATATTTAAAAATAATTAATTTATAATATAATATAATAAAGTTTTATTTTTATATTAATATTTTTAATTTTTATTTTTATTATTTATATAAAAATAAAATTTTAAAATTTATTTAAATATAATTATAAAAAAACGATAATAAATATTTTTAAAGAATTTTTATATAAATATTTAAATTAAAATTTATATAAAAACTTAAAGTTTTATAAAATAAAATAAAAAAAAATTATTTTAATATAAAAAATTCAATATAATTATATATTAAAGTTAAAAAAACTTTTTATTATTATTTTATTAATTAATATTTATTTTTTATATATTTAAGTATATATATATATATGTTTTATAAGTTGTGTTAGTTTTATTGCTTAAATATTATTTATTAAATATAAGTAATAGTATATAATATTGGGTTAATTAATTATATTAATTATATATATTATATTTTGTTATATAAACACGACTTATAAGCTACGTAAAATTTATATAAAGGCCCTTGTTTTTTTAATATAAGTTTACCTTTAAATATTTGTTTATTAAATATTCTAGCTTAAAATATAAACTTTTATATTTAATAGCATATTATCTCGGTATTAAGCTTACCTGCTGTTTAATTTAATATTATTACACATTTTTGCAGCAAAAAAGCCACAATAAAATAAATCTTTACGCTTTATTAAAAAAAAAACCTTATTAATAATAAAATCTATAGCTTTATAGCTAACTAAAGACTTTTAAACTATAAAATAAATAATTAGCTTATATAAATAAAATTAATTAAAAAAATATTTTTTTTTAAACTTTTTTTTAGTTTTTTTATTTTATTTTAGTTTATTTTACGTTAACGTTAAGTTTTTTATTTTAATAAATAAATATTATAAAGCTTGGTATATTTAATATAAAATAATTAAACTTTAAGTTTTTAACTTATGAACTTTATCGCGTAAGCATAAAATAGCGCTAGTTTTAAATCGTTAATATTTAGTAATACTAACGCGTAATTTTTTTGCTTTTAATATATAAGCATAAATAAACATTAATTTAAGCTTAATAAAGCTTATTATTAAAACTTAATTAATTATATAATATATAATTATTTTAATAATAGCTTATAATAAGTTAGCAGCGTTTTATAATTAGTTTTGCCCGCGTTAAAATATAAATAAAAGAAACATAAAGTAAAAAACTAAAAAAATAACGACCTCAACGTTTAATTAAGCTAGCTCTAGTAATAAAGTTATAATAAATACTTTATTTTTATTCATAGTTAATCTAGACCACCATGTCTTTATATATATAATTTATTAATATATTATCTCAATAATAAAAGCGCTAAATCTATAGCAGGCTCGGGTTAAAGTTAGCCATGTTCTCGAGCGTTAAATTTAATAAAAATCCAGTCGCAGTTATAGCTGCAGAATAGCTGGCCATAATTTTATAGCTAATAATATATTATGCTGTTGTGTCGCTATTTTTATTAACGTTTTACCGCGGCCAATTAATGTCGCGCAGGTCTTTAAATATATTTATGCTTATTTGTGTTATTATCTCTGCTAGCGCTATGCTTAAATAATATATGCTGCGTCCCTTTAATTATTTAATATTTTACTAGCTTTTAATTTTAATTCCGGTTTTATTTTTTTTTTTTCGCTTGTTTTGCTTAGTATATAATAATTAATAACGGCTGCTCCGCATATTTTTTTTTTTTTTTTTATATTTTCCGACTTTAATATAACGCTATTATTTTAATATAACGTTTTTGTGCTAGCGCGATATCGTTTGTCCGCTTTACTTTTTTTATTATTTGTGCTTATTTGTTTTGCTGCTTAATATTAATTTAATATAGCGCTTTAATTAAATATAAAATATAGCCGGCATAAGCGCAAAAAAGCTTAGGTGCAGCAAGCTCTTGCTTTATAAAAAAAAATGTTTTAACTAGCTAGCTAAATTTATATTTTTAGCCATTTTTTTTCTTTTTTGCTTTTTTTATCACTACTACTACTATTATTATTTATTTTTTTTAATTATATTAATGCCGATAATAAAAATAATAAAAACAACAAAAATAAATATGCAGTTTTATACTTTATTTTGTTTTTATTTTTGTCTTTCTTTACTTACTGCTATTTAACGCAGCACCGCACGCGCTTGCTTACTTTTTTGCTTTTTTATAGTTATTTTTTTTTTGCTTTTTTTTTTTTTGTTATTTAGTTTTTCTCCCTTTTTTTTTATAAGCCTGCAGCCGGCTTTACTTTTTTTGCGACCGCTTTTTACTAAATTCTTACACTTTTTGCTATGTGTACCACTACTATAACTATAATAACAGCAATAGTTAATTTTAATTAAAATAATCTTGATTACTATAATAAAAGCAGCAACAATTTTAATCCTGATCTTGACCTTAAACTTAACCTCGATCTCGACTTTTTTATATTTTAAAACTCTTTAGTAGCTTAATCCCTCATTTTCTCTTAGGCTCGCTTATTTAGCTATATTTATAACGCTTCCGCAAATAGTGCTAAAAATAAAAATAAAGCAACCAACCCTGCTAAGTTTTCTGTAGCACTAGTTTATTTGCCTGCTTATAGCTGTTTGCTTTTTTTATTGTTAATATTATAGTTATTATTTTTTTTTTTTTTTATGCTAGCTTATTATAAAAACAATAAAAACAAAAACAAAAACAAAAATAATAACAACAATAATAATAATAATAGCCTGCGAGGTAAAAATAATATATTAATAACACTCTTGCTTGCGCCCTTTTTTTTTTTATATAACTAGCTAAGCTAGCAATTTTTTCTGCTTTTTTTGCACAAGCAAAAATAAACGCGCTAATAAATTTTATATTTACATAAATATACCTGCATTTATAATATATTCTAGTTTTTTTTTCTTTTTTTTGTAAAAATTACTTTAAAAATAAAATATTTATATTAAAACAAATATTTTATTTTTTAAAGGCTTTTTTTTTTAATTTATTTACTTATTTTTATTAATACTTAAATATAATAATTAACTTTTTTATATAATTTATATACTAAATATTTTTATTTACTTTACTAGCTATATTTTTTATAAAATAACCGAATATATTATTTAAAACATAATAATAAACTATATTTAAAGCCTTAAATAAAATAATCTTATAAACTTATTAGCCTCGCGTGCCCGGCTAAAAACCGCCTAGGTTTTATTTATATATACTTTTTTAAATAATAATAAGCTTAGCTTATTTTTTTAAGCAATAAAAAACGTATATTATATAAGCTAAAACTAGCTTACTATTTAACAATAATATAATATTAATAATTATATTATTTAGCTTTACTTTTTTGCTGCTTTTTTAACCGCCGACTTTATTTTTTTTTATTTATTTTTTTTTTAATTATTTATTAGCTAAAATATATATTATATATTTAACTTATTTATTTTATATTAAACTTAAAATATTTAGCTTAGTTTATTTTAGTTTAATTATAATAATATTATTTACTTTTTTTTTCTGCACGCTTTGTTTATCTTTAAATATTAAGCTTTTTATTTATTATTTAATTTTTAAAAACGCTTTATTAATAATTACGTGTTATTTATTTTGTACGCTTTATGCTTTAACATTATATTAACTTAACACTTTATTAACTTTGCTTAAGCTTAGGCTAAGGCTAATATAGCATAAATTAACTTAAACGTTAATTAAGCTATTTATTATATTTATTTATAATATAATATTTTACGCGGCTGCACGGTTTTATTTTAAAAAAACCTTAAAATATAATATAACTAGCACTTAATAAGCTATTTTGTCGCTTTTATTCTTTTCTTATAAAAATATAACATTAAAAACTTTACTATAAGCGATTTTATTAAAAAGGCTTTATTATAATTTTATATATAATATTTTACCGCCGTAAATTTAAAGCATTTATATGCTAACGCTACTTAAGTTAATTTTATTTTTTATAACGTGTTTTATAATACTGCTCTACTCTCTATAGCCGCCGCAGCATTGCTGCTATCTTTTATATTAGCTTATAAAGCAAGCTGTTTTGCCCACACAGCGCGCACAGCTAAAAGCATATTCTAGGGCTTCGCGCCGCGCTACTACACTTAATATTTATTTAAAAACATTAGGTCGTTAAAGCTCATTAAAAAATATAATAAGCCGGCTAAAAGCCCCCGCTAGCCGGCCTTATACTAAATAAAATATTATAATATATATAAGCAGCATATTTAAACGCCCGACACGACTATAAAGCTATTCGGCTTATTGCTCTTTAAACTGCTTGCTCTTAGCCTCAACTTGCTCAAGCAGTACTACCGAGGTAAAGCCAACAGTTCAGCACGCAAGCTCTAGCCACCTAACCTTTTCTTTTTTTTCCGCGTTTTTTAAGCGCACAAAAACCAGCTATACCACATGCTTGCGCCCCTGGCGCCGGCGCTAACGCCCGCGCTGCTATACTATAGCGCGCGCTGTAAATATTGCCTGCTTTAGGCTTATCTTGTCATAGCCGTAAACTTTTAAGCGCTACGCTTTTATTAGACCTGCCGCTTGTTTCGCTTTACCCACCCTGCCGCCTACAACTTTATCCCCAAGCCTAACTAGATGGTAGGCTAGGTCTGGTTTATTTTATATAAAAACCTAGTATACTAAAGCAAACAAAATCCTTAGTTTAGTTTTATTGTTTAGTAGTAGTTCTAAATAAGTGATTTTATAAAGGGTTAACGTAATAGTGCTTTTGGTTTAATTTTATCGGTTGTATATAAGAAAATATAAAATAAATATGTTAGTACGGCTTATTATTGCGGTCGTTGCGGTTGTTGTAGTTGTCGCGGTTTATGTTTATTGGGCGCTACTGCTTTTATTTTTTTTTTTTTTAGTAGACTGCCTAGCTTATTATAGACAACAAAAATAAAAACAATAATAAAATAAATTATATACAATATAATTTAATTAAAATATATGTATTTTTAAGAAAACTATATGTAATTATTTACGTATGTATATATAACTAAGTTTTTTTTTTTTTAGCACTTTTATAGGTTTTATATAATTACGACTAATAAGGTTTTTATTTTTTTTAGCGTTTTATTTTAGAAAACTTTAGTTTTATTATTGCTTTTGTTTTTTTTTATAATGTTTATTTTTATATCAAGATTTTATAACTTATATATGTTTTTTTTTTATAATAAATAGTTTTTGTAGAAAAGATTATATGCTAATATAAGCTATAAGTTATATTTTACACTTTATATATCTTAAAACAAAAAAAAATAAGGGTATTTAAGTAGGGCAAAAGAATAATATACGCTTATTAATATAAATATTAATTAACTTATAATACTTAAGTTTTATTTTTAATTTATTATTATTTTTACTTTATTTAACCTTGTTTTATATAATCGTATAATATTAAAATATAAAGAAATATTAATTTATTATTTTTTTATTAATTATTTAATATTTTATAAAATGTTTATATTTTTTACATGTATACGCTATAATTTTATACTTAATTTTTTAACTTAATTTTACGATTTAATTGTTTATTTTATAAAAAACTATAATAGTATAACATATTTTAGTTAATAAAGTTTTAGTTTATAATTTAATTTTATGATTTAATTATTTATTTTTATATAGTAAAGAATAATATTAGTATAATATACTTTAAATAATTAAGGGTTAACGCTTAATTTAATTTCTTGACCTAGTTTCTTAATTTATTTATTTAGTTTAATATATTTTAAATAATTACGCTTTAACTTTTTATTTAGTTTTTTTACCTGGTTTTTTCACCTAGTTATTAACTTAATAATATAGCACACTTTAGTTAACTATGCTTTAGTTTTTAACTTAGTTTTTTAACTTAGTTTTATAATTTAATTATTAATTTATAAAAACCTTAGTATACACTTGATAATAAAGCACTAACTTTTTATTTAATTTTTTAGTTTTATTATAAAATAAAAAAAAAAAAAAAAAATATAGTTTTATTTAGCTATTTTATACTATATATTACTAGTAACTAAAAAAAGTATGTTATTTAGTTATAGCTTAATAATAGCAATAAAAAAAAACCGGTTTTATGGCCTTAAGTTTACACTTTATTCTTTTTTATTGTTTATATTGCATGTATTTTATTTGCACGTGTTAAAGTTGTATGCGAGCAATTAAAAATAAAGATATAGCTTATATAGTATATTTTATATTAGCGAAATGCTTAAACTATAGATTTATTAAAATTAATAAATTAACTATTATGTTTTTAATTCAAAAGGCAATTATGCTTGCTACTGTTATTAAAAAAAAAACGGTATAATTATTAAAAGTTTATATAGCTTACTATTGTTTAGCTAAACATTATAGCCACGTATATATTAGTAGTATAAGCATAAGCACGCTAGGCGGTTTAAGTAGGCAACTTTATAATAAAAAAAAAAAAAACCGATAAAAAAAATAGAAAAAAAAATATTAATAAAAAAAGATAAAGGTTATAGCGCTATATATATTATTATTTAAAACAATAATATAGTTTTTAAAATAAGAGCAATTTTATATATATAGCTTTATTTTTAGTAAAAAGTAGTTTTTGCTATTATAAATAAAATAAATCGATAGAAAAAAAATTAACGATTTAAATAATATACTTTATATTTATTAAAAGCTTTTTTAATAGCTTTAGTTATTAAAAAACTTTATATATTTTATTTTTAATATTTATTTTTTTTATGTTTTATTTTATTTTATTTATATGTTTATATAACTTTTTTTTTTTATATTTATTATTTAATTTAAGTTTATTATATTATATATAAATTTTTTTTTATTTAATTTTTTATTATATTGGTCACGTTTTTTTTTTTAGATTATATATTTATATAAAGCTAAGTATAGTATATTATTTGCGGCTTTTTATTATTATTATTATATTTATTAATACTTGATTATATTTTTTTTTTTTTTTTTTTTTTTTTTTTTTTAGCTTTTTTGTATTTTTTTCTACTATAGTTACTTAAGCAGTTATTATTACTTATATAAAAGCAATATATTAAAGATTAGCTTGTTATATAGTTTTTATAAATAATTTCTAAACAAGTATTTTTATATATGTTTTTATTTTATATTAGCTATAAGAAATATATATTATATAATTATAACAGCATGTTTAAAATATATAAAATAAATATATATATATATTTTATTTAAAAATAGTTTGATTTATTATTTAAAACTATTATACTTAATTTAAAGAATTTTTTAGTTATTTTAACAGCCTTTATTAATATTTTATATTTTAAGTTATCGCTTATTTGTTTTTTATTTTTTGTTTTTTCTTTTTTGTGTTTTTTTTTTTATGTTTTTTTTTTTATGTTTTTTTTTCTGTGTTTTTTTATTTATATTTTTTTTTTTTTTTTTTTTTTTAGTTGTTTTTATTGCGCGTTCTTTTTTATTGCTTTTTTGTTATTATATAATACATTAATTAGATTTTTATATAAGTAAAGCACGCAAGCTAAAAATTATACTTAATTTTTTTTTTTTTGTAATAATAAAAATAAAATTTGTTTTATTATAAAATAAAACTTTTTATTAAAAATCATGTGTTAAAGTAAACTTATAGGTTTTAAAATAAAAAAACCTAAAAATCCGGTTTTTTATTAAGTATTATATTTAGTACGCTTTTAAATAAACTAGAGTAGCTTATAAAAAGCCGGTTATTTTTAATTTTTATTTGTTTTTACTTACGATTATTTTCTTTAGCTTATTTTTTATTTTTTTTTTTTTAGCTAAAATATTATTATATGCACTATTTAGTTTCGTTATAAAATTTTTAAATATTTTATTTATTTACTTATGCTATAGCTGCTTTTATTTTATAAAATAAACTTTATTGACCTTATATTAATTTATGTTTAAATTGTTATATATTAAATCTAGCTAACTAGTTAATTTATTATATGAATATTTTATTTTATATAGCTAGTAAGCGGTAATATAAGCTTAAGCTATAATAGCGTTTTAGTAGAAAACTAGGCAAAAAAGAAAAAAAAAATAAAAAAACAAAAGAACAAAAAAATAAAAAAATAAAAGATTATTAAATAAAAAAAACAAGCCGAACGTTATTATATTTAGCTTTATAGTTTTTATAAAATAATTAGGTTTATTTTTTTTTTTTTTTTTTTTTTTTTTTTTTAGCTTTATATTTTTATTAGTATAGAAAATATTTTTTATTAATTTAGTTTTATTTTTTGTTGTCGAAATTTACTTTTGAAATATTGTTTTTTTTTTTTTTTTTTTTTTTTTTATTATGTTAAATTAACTTTATTTATTTATTTACTTAAAAAAATATAGCGTACTTATATGTAAGCTATACTAATATAATATTATTGCTATAGCTATTTAAGTTTATTTAAGACGAAATGCTTATTATAGTAGCTATTTGTTGCTAAACGATGTTATTTAAGCTTTAAAATAATATATTAAAGCTTTTTTTGTTGCGATTTATAGTTTTGTTAATATTTTTACCTTGTAGCTACTGCTACTTATAACCCCGGCGATTTTACTGTTAGCGCTTTTTTAGAAAAATAAATATAGCTGTTTTTAGTATTTTTTTATTACTATCGATTTAAATATAAATATGATTTGTTAATATTGCCGAAAATAATATAAATAAAAGAATTTTAATTTAGCTTAAAAAGAATAATTAGCGCGTAATATAATATTATATTTTAATAGCCGGCTGTAGTAAAAAAGTATATAATGTTAGCGCTTTTTTTTTATGTTTATAAGCAGCTAATAATTCAAGGTTAACCGAGGGTTATTATTATTGTTATTATTGCTGCTACTGCTGCCGACGACGCTTATATTTTAGTTTTTATTTTATTTTTGGTTTTGCTTTCGGTTTTGCTTTTGTTTTTGGTTTTTAGTATTAGTAGCGTTGTGTAGAGTTTTTGCTGTTTAAAAAACGCTTGCGACGTCGGCTTGTTGTAGCGCTGTCGTAACGCCGAATATAGTGTTAAAAACAAATTTTTTTATCGAGCGTATAAAATAAGCGCAGTATTTTTAATATTACTGCAGTATTGCCAAGAAAAGTAAGCTGTGTGTAGCGGCGGCCGCGTTTGCTATAACTTTTTTATACTTGTACTACTAAAGCGTCGATAAAGCGCGTAAAATAAACAAGCAGCGCGTTATATAGTGTGCTGTTTAAAATAGTCTTGTATATATAATCGGCGTTGCATATAAAGTAGCTTACTTTTTAGCTTTTTTGGCGTTTATTTTGTTTGAGTTAGCTATTAATAATTTTAAGCGGCTAAAGCCGACGAGGCTGTAAAAAATAATTATGTTAGCGTTTTCGCTTTAATAATATTAGTATATTTTAGGCCGCGTGTTATTATATATTTTATAGGTCGAAAAAAAGTTTTTTTATAAGCATAAACCTAATTATATTTTTATGTTGCGGCAGAAAAACTGCTTTTATGTTTTAAAAGCGCGCGCGGCTAATATAATGTTTTATTTTTATTATTATTTTTAAAAAAAAAAAAAGGCGGCCGAGGCCGCGCTTAATATAGCTGTTTTAGACTTTTGCCTTGCCTTGTTTAACTAGGTTTTTTATATTAACTTATTTAAAAACGCATTATTAAGCGTGTTAGCTGTTATAATAATTACTAAGAAAAACAGCTAAATAAACGTGAGAATGTATATTTTTATTTTTTTAGCTATAATTAAAATAAGCCGGTATTTTATGCTCGCTTAAAGTTTTTAAATATATAAAAATAATATAGCGGTATTATGTTGCGACGAAAATATAATTAAAAATAACGCTTATATATAATGCTTTAATTTGCTAATAATTATATAACTTTTAATATAAAAACTTTTAGTATATACTTTAAGCAAAAAAGCTAAGCCGATATTTATAAATTAAATCTATATAATATAGTTATATATTATAATTATAGTATGCGACTCGCTTAAGTATAGTATTATTAATTAAAACAAGTTAAAAGTAATATATTGCTTTATTTAATATATTATATTGTAGCTAAGTAACGCTATAGCTTATTTTATTAGGAAAATTAAGGCTTTATTAAGCAAAAAGTTGTTATATTTATTTAAATATTATATAATCGATAATATAGTAAAAGGTTTTAATAATAACAACAATAATAATAATAGTAATAATAATTAAAATAATTATTATTAGCATAGTAAAAATAGCCGCTGCGTTATTTTTTTTATTTTTTTTTTTTTTATTAATTAGTTATAGTGGTAAAACAATTAAAGCTATTAAAAGCTTGGCTATTTTTTTTTTTTAAACAGCTGAAATAATATATAAGTTGATAATAATCCTAGGGTTATATAACTGTTTTGTTATATTGCCCGCGAAAACTAACTCAAGAAAAAATAATATAAAAGGTATAAAAGTAGCCTTGCTAGTATATAACCGGCAACTTTATTTTATTAAAACATGCTGGCTGTATATAAAATAGTGCTTAATTAGTTCTGTAAAAAGCTGCTAGTGCTTATATATATTATAAGCAGGCAGCTTAAACGGTCGCGCAAGCTATTAAGTCTGCGCGTTTATAATACTATTAATAATAGCGTACGCAATATTTTTTTTTATTATAGCCTTGTTTGCTTTATTACGCGTTATTATAAAAAGTATAATATTTAGTAGTTAATTAAAATTATTTACTGCTATTTTTTAGGCGAAATAAGTAAATTATTTGTTTAATATTTTTAGCTCGTTTAGCTTTTTTAAAAAATAGTATAAATATAATTATGGAATAACATGTAAAAAAGTTTTTATTTATAGTATATAAACTATATAGCCTGCGCGCTAAAAAATAAAAAAAATGCTGACAGTAATAATTTAAAAAAGCAGAAAATAAAAGCGGCCGCGGCGCGTCGACGTTAACGTAAAAAAAAAGTGCGCTGTTATTTTAGCAACTTATTTAAAGCGGGCAAAGCCGAGAAAAAAAAAAAAAAGGGTAAAAAAAAAGGTAAAAAAAAAAGTAAAATAAAAAAAAAAAAAAAAAAAAAAAAAAAAAAAAATATATTTTTTTTATTTAAATATATAAAAAATAATAAAAAAAATAAAAAAAACGACAATAATAATAACAACAACAGCAACAGCAATAAAAATAATATTATTAAAAATAAAAATAACAACGAGAATAAAAATAAAAAAAACAATATTATTTATAATAATAATAATAGTGTTAAGAACAATAAAAGTAGTTGTAGTAATAGTAGCAGCTAAGGCTGTACAATATAGCAGACCTCTTTGTTTAGCACGTAAAGGTCCGGCAAGCTAGCAAGAGCTTTAAAATAGCACACAAAACATTTTCTCGGCTGCAAGATTAACGTAAATATATAGCAGCAGCTTGTTATCGCTATAGCTTGTTACTATATTACCGGATTATTTTTTAAAGCTTTTGAGATTTTTTAAAACTAGGCTGTAAACCTGCAAGCAGGTTATACCACGTTTACAGCATATATTAAATATAAACAAAAAATCGGCTAAACCTTGTTTAGGTCGAAGTTGCAGCAGTTATAATTTAAACATGTTAGCCTTTAGTAGCACTAGGTGCTAAAGTTAAGCGCGCTATATAGTATATTCGCGGGCCCCTAGAATAATAAACGCGTGCTGCTTTTCGAAAGCTACACTAAAAGCGCGCAAATTAAGCGGCTGCAGCGGCTGCACGCCACAAACATAAAACTATAGCTCTGCTAAATAATAGGCCACGTCGACGTTACATTCTACGCAAAGCAGCAAGCAGTAATCCAGGCGATCTAGCGAAACAAAGACCTTATTATACAAGTTATAAATATAAGCGGCAGTAAAAGCTTATTATTTATATTACTTATTTATACCAAGTTAAATAAAATAATTATTATAATCATGCCTTTACTAACGCTACGCTAAAACATAATAATATGCTATACCTAGGCTTAAATCCTAGCTAAGGTATTCTAGTTTAAGGCGCTTTTTAATATATTAGCGTCAGTTATTTTTATAACGCTTAAATCAGCGGCTATATTAAAGTTTACGACGTTTTTATAGCAAGTATAAAATATTTTCCGACTTAACCGCGTTATAATTAATAAATATTATATGCTGTTAAACGCTAGCAAAAAAGCAAAAAGTAACGCTATAATAATAATAATAATAATTACTACTATTATTATTACAGCAGCTTCGGCTATATTAAAGCAAGTAAAATTATTTTACTAAGCTATTTTTACGCTAAGCAAAGCTGTTATATATATAAGCGCTTAATAAATCTTTTTAATAATTACGTTATTTTCGCGCAATAAAATACGCTTTTACTGCGCCGCTTATATTAACCTTGTTTACATATAATTATTTTAACAGCCCATAATATATGCTAACTTATGGTACCGCGTTTATTTTTACTATTTATTACGCTAAGATAAATTAAGCAGTTTTATCGCTGCTAAAGTGTGTTGGCTATAGTTAACTTATAATAAAAAAGCCAAGATTATTATTTATAGCAGTATAGTCTGCCACGTTTAATTGTTTAGCTTAATGTTAGTTTGTTTAATATATTATAATAGCGTAAGCGGCGACTATATAAAAGCGGACTTTTTTTGCGCTTAAGTTAAAAAAAGCAAACTAATTGCTGCAATAAACGCATTAAGCGCAAGCGTTAACATCCTTGATATTTATAGAACAGTGCATACAGCACTACCTCGTATGCTATATAATTATATATAAAAGAGTAGGCGTACTAGTTATAATAAACAGCGTAGTAAATTAATTGTTTTTTATTTACGGCTAAATAATAACTTAAATAATAATAACGATAATAATGCAAAAAATAATTATATGCAGCCGAATGTGTATATATGCTTAAAAAAAAAAAGGCTAGTTATGTTTATAAAAAAGTTAAGTCGTTTAAAAAGTGTTTAAGCTAAGTTTAAAAAAATAAAAATAAAAACAAAAAATAAAAATAAAAAAAAAAAGCAAAAAAAAGTAAAATAAAGCTATTTTATAAAAAGTAGGGTGAAAATTAATATATAGAAGTTTTTAAAAAGTATATAATATTATCGAGCGGTTTTAAATAAAATAATAAATAATTAAGCAAATTATAAAGGTTATAAAGCAGGTAAAGCTTAATATAATTAATATTGTATGGCTAACGATAATAATTTAAATATAAAAGTAAAAAACGTAAAAAAAGTAAAAAAAATAAAAAAAAAAAATAAAAAAAAAAAAAAAAAAAATGTAAACAAAGTAAACAAAGTAAAAAAAAAAATAGTAAAAAAAATATATAACGTGGTAGAAAAAATAAATAACGTGGTTAAAAAAATAAACAAGGCGGAAAAAAAAAAAAATAACGTGGTTAAAAAAATAAACGAGGCAGAAAAAAAAACATATAATATAGTTAAAAAAATAAAAAAAGCGGAAAAAATAAAAAAAGTAAAAAAAAACAATTTAATAATGCTTAGCTTAAATTTATTTATTAAAAAAAGTAGGCGTAGCTTAACCAAGTTTTTATATTATTTTTTTTTTAAGCTTTTGCTACTTTTGCTGCTTATGCTTATATTACGCAAGGCGCAGCTTATTTTTAAGTCTCGGCTTTTTATTTTAAAGCTATTTTTTAGTTTATTTAAACCCTAGTTTTTTTATATATTGTATTGTATATTCTTGTATTATAACGTAAAAAATTATAGCAATTTAAATATAAATAATATATTAGCTAGTTTAAATAAAATTATAGTTATAATTTGGTTTAACGTTTAAAAATAAGTGGCCGAAAAAAAATAAGTAATAGCTAAGGTTAAAATAACGCTGCAAAATCTCTATAAAAAGTAGGAGCACGTTAAGCAATAGCTGCTTTAATTAGCTTAGGCTTATTTTTTTTATTTCAACAGGCGCTTAAAAAACCGGCCTTGCTAGGCCTACCGTGGCAAATATATATATATTGTCGCGCAAAAAAATCGCGTATATAAAGATAAACTAGCGGCTATTTTAAGTATAGTAATAATAATAAAAAAAATAGCCCTTTATTTAAGCTGTTTTAATTATGCGATATTTTACAAGTTTTATATATAATAAACTAAAAATAAAATAAGTTTTGCCTGAATAAATAATAAAGCTAACTATATTTATAAAAGCTTAATAGTTGATGTGCTTGCTAAGTATATTATTAGTCCGAAAAAAAAGCGCTTAAACAAAGTATTATAAAACTAGTTTAAAGTAACGCTATATTAATTACTAAACAAGATAAATCTTAAGGCGGCTAAAAAAACTTATAAAACGTTAGCGGAGGCCTTAAAAAAAAAGATAAAGTAAGTAAAGCATAAAACAAATATATTATTTTAGCTTTTTTATATAATTTATATATAGGATTTAATATAATTTAATAGTATATGTTTAAGTATAGTTAGCTTATAATTTATTATAGTAGACCAGGCTTTTTTATTACGCGGGCGTAATATATATATAAGTTAAAAAACAAGATTTAAGTTATATAAAACAATATATAAAATGGCAATTTATATATAAGCATTAAAAAATAAAAAAAGATATAAAGGCATAGCCTTAATTAAGCATAGTTTTTTTATGTTTTTTTATAAAAAAGTGTTTATAGAAAAGATTTATATTACACTTATATTAAGTTTAGTCGAGGTAGTAAATTAATTATATAAGCTTTTATCTAGATTTTTATTTGCTACGAGGCTTTTTTCCTCTTTTTTAGCTTTATACTTGGTTAATAAATCTTTAGCTTTTTAGTATTTTTATATAATGAAAACCATTATTAACTAGGTTTATCAATATAGTTAAAACCATTGTTAACTAAATTCATTAATATAGTTAAAACTAATTCAACTTTTATTAAGTTTATTACGTTTTTTTATAAGCAGATATATAATAAAAAAAAGATAATAAGTAAAATTATTAGTTGTTTATACAATTATTTCTACCGGGCTTTTTTTTATAAATAAACCGTGTTAATTTTACTTTTTTACTAGGTTTATAAGGTTTATAAAAAAGCAAGTTTTCTTTATCTTCAAAATATAAAGTACACTTGTGTTTAGAAAAAGTAGCGTTAATTGTAAACAGTACGCGCGTTTAAATAACCTCTATAATAAAATTTTTTTTAGTTATTTTTTCTTAAGTAAAAATAAAAATAAAGGCGAAAGTAAAAGCAAAGGCAAAAGCGAAAACAAGGCTATAGCTGCTATAACGTAGTAAAAGTCTGCAAAGCTTATTTTAAATTGTAAACAAAAGTCTAGTTTTATAAAAAAGCTTTAAGTTTTTTAAAAATAAAGCGCGCTTTTAATTATCGGTCGAAACGCTTTTAAAGCAAGGCTATAAATTTTTTACAAAATAAAAAAAAAAAGAAGATAATAAAAAAAAAAAAGAGAAAGAGCTAAAGGGAGCATAAATAAAGCGGCAATATGTTTTTATTAACGCGAAATATGTATATTATATAGTATTATTTTATTTTCTTGCCGATTTATTAAATAAAGTATTATAAGTATAAAAAGTTGTATAGCAGTGTTAAGCAGGCTATTTTATTGTTTTGTTTTTTTAATAGTTATTGCTATTATAAAATATAATATGCGTTTAATCTGGGGTAATTAATAATATTATTTACACTAGGTTCACTGCAGTAAGTGTTAAGCTTGTAAGTTATTTTTTTTTAGGCAAGAATAAAGCTGGCGTATTAAACTTTATTAAAGATGTTAAGCCTTTGTTTTTTGCTTTTTTTGCTTTCGTTTTTTTTGTTGCTAAGCAATTAAAACCTTAGAAATATATATATTTTTTATTTATTTATTAATATACTTAAATTATGTTTATTAACTTAATTACCTTATACGTGATTTTTTAACCCCTTGCTATTTTTATGCCCACTTTTTTATTTATTTTTATTTTTTGTAAACATATTATACCTTTAAGCTTAAAAAATTACGAATAATTAAATTTATATCGTATTGCACGTTTTATTCTTTTTTTGCTTTTTTTTTGTTTAGCTAAATTAATTACTTAAGCGTGAAATAAAAAAGTTTTTTTTTATTGATTATTCGAATTATATTATTTAAAGAATTCTTTTACTTTAAAGAGCTTTTGCCTTTTTTTATTAAAATTATAACATGATAATATGCCGACTTTGTTCATGCTAGTACTAGTAACACTAGCATAAATAAATTTTTGTCGAACTAGGTTTTTTTAAAAGTCAATAAAGTAGACATCTGCGATAGCGCACGTATATAACTTTTTTTCTCCGCGTTATTTTTTATTTTTTTGATTTTATTTCTTGTTATAACGATTTTGCGGTATAAGTTTAACGGCTATAGTTATATATACTAAAGGTGATTATGTTACCGAGCCAGAGGTTTTTTTTAATAAAGTAAAAATAGTAGTATTTATTATTTAGTTTTTCACGTGAAATATAACGCTATAATGTAGCAAGAATAACAGACGAAGAGGTTTTTGCTTATAGCGTATATTTGTTTTTTTAGGAACTAAAGTAGAAAAAAGTCGTAAACTACTTTATTTATTTTAACTAGCTTTTATTTTTAGCTAAAGCTTAGCGTAGTTATTAATTAATTTAATAAAATATTTAATAATATTATTATTAATATAATAATAAATTGCTAGTATTTACTAACTTAATAAAAAATACAATTATATTATTTTTTATATAACGCTAACGATTTATTATTAATAACGTGTGTGTATTTTATAATATAAATAAAAAAGAGAACTATTTTAAAAATATATAAGCAGCAGCAAAAGTTAAATATATAAAGGTTATTTAAACTTGCGCACTTTTTATGTTAAACGCTATTTTTTATAAGTTTTAATTCGATTTAAATTTAAGGTATAAAAAAGTTAAAATTAAAATGTTTATAAAAAAACGTCGACGAAAAAAATAGTTAACTGTTTTAAAAACTTATAAGCAGCAGCAAAAGTGTGCGCGTTTTAAATTATAAACTAAAAAATGTTTACACTTAAAAAATAAAGCGCTTTAAATTTTAATATAATATTAAAAGATTAATTCTTAAAGAGAAAGAGCTATTATAAGATTATTTACCGAGAGTTTTTACGATAAAAAAATATTTATTTATTTTATTTTTTTTTTTTTTACTTTAAAAAAACAATTTTTTGCTTATATTTAAATATATAGAGTTTATTTTATTTATTATTTTATAATTATTTTTGCTTGTTTTACTGTAATATTTTATTTAGTGCTATAATAAAGGTTAAGCTATTATAAAATATAGTTAAGCAGAAATATTTTTAGCTGTTTTAGGTATTATTAGTTAGTTAAACAATAACGCGCGGATAAAAAAAGTGGTTAGCAAGGGTATGTCGACAAAGGCGAAGGCGGGAGCGGGAGAAATTGTGGCTATAAACGTTTATAAATGCGCCGGGTGTTAGTATTATTTACGCGTTTGTATAGTAGTCGCCGCGTAACTATAGCTAAAAAAGCGAGAGCGTATATATTTTGCTGTTAGCGCTCGGGTTAAATAATATTAACGCAGCATTAAAAGAAAAAAAGAGAGCAGTCGACGTAAAAATATTAGACCGGTTTTAACGCGGCTAAAAAAAAATAAAAAAAAGCGTATTTTATACCGCGTAAAAAAAAGATAAATTTGTTGTTGAATACGAAAATATTAAAGTTAATAAAGAGGCTGCAGTATTAGCAAGCGGTATTTAATAAAGCTATAAACGGTTAAAAAAAACTAAATTGCGTGTAATGTAGCTAAAAAAATGTAAAGTATGTAATTGATAACAAGATAGCAAAAAAGTAAAAAAAAAAAAGCGGTAATAATAAAAATAGCGAAAATAGTAAAAACGGCAAGAATAGTAAAAACAGTAAGAATAGCGAAAACAAGAAAAATAAAAAGAGCAGCAAAAGCAGCAGCAAAAGCAGTAGTAAAAATAAAAATAAAAATAAAAACAAAAATAAAAAAAAAAACGTATACGTAATAATATTAAACGTTTAGCGTATTAATAAAAGCTGCTGATTAAGTTTAGGCGTTTATATTTGCGTGTATGCTGAACATGTTTTTTAACTGAAGCACGCAAAGCAATATTTTAGCTTTTATTTTTTTGCACTTATTTTAGCTTGACTAGGCTGCGCTTTTTAAACAAAAATACCGCGCGTAGAAATGCTTGCTTTTACCTTTATTAACTTAATATAAACTTAAAAAAAATATTATGCTTAAAAAACTAAGTAAATATATAGTAAAACGCGCGCTGTTTTTGTTTATATTTTTTATTTTTATTGTTTTTGTTTTTTTTTTTTTTACGATAGTTTTTTTTTTTTTTTTTGTTTTTGTACCACGTTTACTTTTTTATACTTTTTTATATTCTAGAGTATATTGCTTAAACTATCGCGGTATAATAATCTTAAATAATTATTGGCTTTATTATAGTGAAAAACGGCAATAATATAATACATAACTTTGTGTATTTTAAGCGCGCGAACAATTAAACGCGCAATAAGACTTACTTTTTTTATTAAACGAGAGAACTTAATATTTTTGCGTAAAAAGCTTTTTTTTACTTGATAAATAGTAGTTAAAATATTAATATAAACATAAGCAGATAAAACTATATAGCTAAATAAATATAATAAAGAGTTTTATATATTGTTTATAATGCTGTATGCTAGCTAGTTATGCTATTTATTTAAAAAACGTGTATAGCTTTGCTGGCCACATAAAAGTATAGCTTGCTTTAGTATATTTAATATTTTATTTTTATTTTATGTTTTTTTATTAATTGTTTAGTTTTTAGTAGTATATTGTCGAGCTTGTATATACTGTGTTTTTA
Organism: Xylaria sp. FL0933; assembly: GCA_022578765.1. Classification (NCBI taxonomy): domain Eukaryota; kingdom Fungi; phylum Ascomycota; class Sordariomycetes; order Xylariales; family Xylariaceae; genus Xylaria; species Xylaria sp. FL0933. Next base: position 28,122 of record MU389826.1, read on the forward strand.
TTTTTTAGCTAAAAAAAAAAGTATTTTGTTGCGCAATATAAGCGCTTATAAAAAGCGATATATAATAATAAATAAATATTATTTATTACGATCGACTTTATACTTTATAAAATTTATTTTGTAAAACTTGTTTGTAGAACTTGCTTATAAAATCTGCATTGTAGAATTTGCTTGCAGAACTTGTTTGTAGAATTTACACTGTAAAACTTGCTTGCAAAACTTGTCTGTAAAATCTACACTATAGAATTTGCTCTGCAAAACTTGTTTGTAAAACTTGTTTATAAAATCTATACTGTAAAACTTACCTGTAAAACTTATCTGCAAAATCTGCACTGTAGAACTTGCTTGCAGAACTTGTTTGCAGAATTTGTACTATAGAATTTACTTTATAAAACTTGCTTGTAGAATTTATTTGTAAAATTTGCTCTGTAAAACTTGTTTGCAGAATTTGTTTGTAGAACTTGTTTGTAAAATTTACTCTATAAAACTTATTTGTAAAACTTGCTTGCAAAATCTGCTTTGTAAAACTTGCTTGCAGGGCTTTTAATATATTAACGCATTATATATTAGGCGGCCGCGCTATTTGTTAATCTAAAAAAATAAAACTTAGTTTAGCGCGGTTTTTAAGTCTTTGTCGCACGAGGTATATTTTACTTTAAGGTTTTTTTAGACTCGGAAAATATAGCGTTAGAAGCTAGAAATCAAGGCTTTAATTTATTTTTTAAACTTGTTGTTAATTATATTTTAATTTTATTAAATTTTTTGGCGCTAATAACGCTAGCACGGACAAACTTTTATCTTGCTAGAACTTTTTAGCACTATATATAATCGAGATTTTATAATTTTAGCGAGTTTTTATTGTTGTAGAAACAATAAATATATATTAATTACTCTTTTAAAAGTGGTGTAAGACCCAACCTTAGCTTAAGCGCAAGTTTTCAGTAATTGAATAAACTAGCGCTGCAGGTGTATAGAAAGTTTTATATTATTATAAAAAAAGTTTTAATAAATAAGTAAGTATTAGCGAAAGTTTTTTTTGTATGCAAAAAAAAATAAAGGTTAAAGGCATTTTTATATATTGTTTTTTATAAACCACGCATTTAAGCTTATTTTGTTAAAGCTTTTGTTTTGTTTACACTATAATACTGAAACTCTAAGGCCTAGATTTTTTTTGCTCGCGAGGCCTAGACTTTTTTTGCTTTTAAAGCTTAAACTTTTTTTGCGGAAGTGGTTATTTTAGTCGCAGTTTTAAGGAAAAAGATATTATTAAAATATTATAGTCGAACAATCTTTAAAAAAATGCTATTTATATTTATATAGTAAACGTAGATTTTAATTATAGTATGTTTTTTTTACTGCTTTATTAATGACTTGTTTATATATGCTTAGAAAAATAAAAAAAAAGTACTTGCGCTTAATAATAAGTAATTAATTTTTGCTGGATTTTTATGCTTTAGGTTCTCTTAATTAGTAGTTAATTAAATAGCTAATAATTTACGAAAAAATATATGTTTACGCGGTTTTTTCTGCTGTTTTTACCTTGTATTTTTATTACGAGAGCTTTGTATTTTTATTTCGAAAGTCTTGCATTTTTACTTTAAAAGTTTTGAATTTTTTTTTTAAAAGCTTTGCATTTTTACTCCGATAATTTTGCACTTTTATTTTAAAAGCTTTAAATTTTTTTCTCGACAGCTTTATACTTTTATTTTAAAAGTTTTACATTTTTACTCCGAAAGCTTTGTACTTTTATTATATAAATCTTATATTTTTACTCCGAGAGCTTTACACTTTTATTACAAGAGTTTCGCACTTTTATTTTAAAAGTTTTACATTTTTATTTTAAGAGTTTTATACTTTTATTATAAAAGTCTTATATTTTTATCTCAAGTTTTGCACTTTTATCCCAAGAGCTATTTATTTCGAGAGCTTCGCACTTTTATTTTAAAAGCCTTGAATTTTTTTTTCGACAGCCTTAAATTTTTACTCTAAAAGCCTCGCATTTTTATTTTAAAAGCCTTAAATTTACTTTTTGAAAACTTTGAATTGTTATCGCGGAAGTTTTATATTTTTATTTTAAAAATATTTTTTTTACGAAGCTTAAAAAAATAGTCCGCGGTTAGCTATTTAATAGCCGAAAAAAGCAGTCTTTATTTTGTTTTAGTTTATCTTGTAAAAAAAAGCAATAAATAATCTCTTTGCTTTTAAAAATAAATTGGCTAATAATTACGTAAAATATTTTAACTATTAATTTTTATTAAATTTTATTTATACTTTGTAAAAGCAAATATAGATTATATTTGTGCACTTATATAAAATAAACTTTTATATATTATAGCAGAAAGCGCTTAGCTGGCTAGGTGGTATAACAGCATTTAAACGTTTTTTATTTTTAATAAATGGCTAAAAAAGAGTTAAGCGTACTTTTAAAAGAAGAAAGAGGAAGAGTTAATTTAAACCGGCTTATTAAGATTATATTTATTATATATTAGCTGACTAACGCGCAAGTAAGTTAAATAAATCATGAAGATTAAGATAAACCGATAATAATTATAAAAGCTTGCTGTATAAGTAAGCTAAATAAATTATAAAGATTAAAATAAATTGATAATAATTATAAAAGTTTGCTGCGCTTAATGTTTTTTAAAAAATAAAGTAAAGCTTGCGCGGTATAATTAACCTTAAGGTTTTACTATATGTTTAACAGCTGATTAATTATTTATTATTTATTTTTTGTTTATTTTTTAGCTTATTTTAATTAATTTGATTAATTTGTTAATTTTTTATAAAGAGGTGGCCGGCTAATAATAGTTAAATAAAAGTACGCGATAGCAGCGACCTAGAAAAAAATTGATTTAAGCGGCTTAACTTTTATAAAAAAACTATTTTTGTTATTTTTATTATAGTGCGCTAAATAAAGTAAGGCCTATTGATATTTGCTTGCTAAATAAGTTTACTGCGTAAAAAAACTCTGTAAAAGTTTTAAAACTGCTGAACTATTCGACTTTATATATTAATAAAACTTTATATATTAATAAAATTTTATATATTAATAAAATTTTATAACTTTAAACCTTTATTATATAAGAGTGATATATATAATTAGCAGATAAAAAAAAGCTTGTTTTTTTATGGGTATTTTATTACTGAGCAAAGGGTATTGATTGGTTAATAAAACTATAATATATTAAATAATTGTTTATGATAGCAGCTTATATAAACTTTTTAAACAAAGGCGAACTAGGGCTAGTTTTCCTTGCAGTGTATAAACGCACCGCGTTTTTATTTAATATTAATAGTAGTATTATAATTAAGCAGCGTTGTGATTTTATTGCTTAATTCAATGCTTTCGATAAAGCTAGAACTATATAATATGCTATAAAAACTGCTTGGCCTATTTTTTATAAATTTAGTTTGTTTTTAATATTCGGTTTTTTTAGCTTTATTAAATATAAAAGCTTCTTTAAATTCTAATAATTTTTTAAATATTAAATAAAAAAAAAGCTTATAAATATAAAGTAAAACAATTAGTTTAAATAAAAAAGCTTGCTTATTAGCCTCAAGTATTTTTTTTTTTTTGCTTTTTAGTAAAGTTTACGTTTAGTTAGCAATAATAAAAAGTTTTTATATTTTTTTATAAATAATGCTAAAAAATAATTTTATAGTTAAAATTATATATTTAGTTATATATAAAATTAACGTTTATAATAATAGCCCTTTAGAAGTTTATAGTATAGTTAATAATATATTATTTAGTAAAAGCCGTAGATAATTTATATGTGCGCTTTATTTAAATGTTAAAATAAAATTTAAACTTATTAAAAATAACGTGTTAGCGTTAGCTATAATAATATTTATAGTAATTAAAATATATTTAGCGAGATTTATAATTTAAAAAAATAGCTAGTAGATAAAATTGTTAATATTTAAGCGTAGGTGACCTTAGCCTATAATAGATTTTTTTTTTTAAAAGCTTTTTAGCTTAAGAAAAAATTTAGATTTAGTTGCTAATAATATAATTAAACTTCCTGCGATTGTTTACTAATAATGTTTTCTACAAGATTTTATAAAAATAAAACCTGCGATTAATTTTTAAAAATTTATATATATATTAATAGTAAACAATTAAGTATACTGCATATATTTCGTTTATTTAACAGGTTTATAAGTTGTTAAAAAAGCATTAAAGCTAGAAATTAAGCTTAAGTTTATTTTTTTTTGTGCGCAAGAACTGATAACGTTGATAACAGAAAGAAAAGCTACGGGCTATTATATCGCGTATAATAAAATATTGTTGCTGCTAAGTCTTGCATGCGAAGGCAAAGCAGTTATATATGTTAAAATAAGCAGCAGAAGGTAGAGCAGCTGCTATTGTTTTCTTTAACACGTAAGAAAAAAAACCGCAGCTATTATTTTATAAAAAAGAAAACTATAATAGCTTGCTTTAGTATATATAAAAAAAAAACTACTGCTGTTTGCACGCGTAAAAAAAAAAAAAAACAGTATTTATTTAAGTATTTTCTTTAGTGCGTAAAAAAAGGTTTATAAGGTGTATACGTTAGCAGGTGCGGCGTACTCTCTTGTTATAGCCTTTATATATAAAAGTAAAATAATACGCTTATTAAAGCTATAAATGCTTTAGAAGCGATTTTCAAGGGCGTAAAATTTAACGCGAAAAAGTTTTTTTGTTTAAAAACGTAAATTAAAAGAAAAACAAAAAAAAAAAGCCTGCCGCGTTTTCGATAAATCTAGGTCGTTTTAAATAAATGGGTTATATATACAAATTTAATTTATATTAAAGTAGGGTATAATATTAGGCGTAACTGTTTTATTTTCTTTTGCTATATTTTTTTTTTATATATTTAGCTTTTATAAATTTTTCTTAAATCTTTTTTTTATTTATGCTTTATTATTATTATTTTTTTTTATCTTTAGGTTTTTTTTGTTTGTTTTTATATTGTTGTTAGTAGTAGGCTGCCTGCTTGTTTTTTAATTTTTTACCGGCTTAATAATGTTTTGCAGCACAGCTACTAATAAGTTAGCCTTAAATTTGCACTATAGTTAAGTTTTATTTACTTTTAGCTGCTAATTAATTTTTATAAAGAATAATATTTATTTAGTTTAAGCGAGTTATAGCTTTAGCCTTAATAAATAATTCTTAAGCTTTTTTAATTTTATTGTTAATAATATTAATCTAAGTATATTAATATTTAATTTAAAGTATAGTAAAGGTCGAAGTATATATTATAATATATTTTCTAAGACTTTGGCTTTTTTATACTTTGCGGCAATAAATACATTTTTTTAAATTTAAACTTATATTATAAAAATAGTGGTAGTCTTTGTTTTATATATATTAAAAGTGAACTCTTTACGACTTAAAGTATTTATTTTAGTTAATCGGCGTATATAATATATACACAATATTTTATATTTAATAAAGGTAGCCTTGTTTTAATTTATTTAAGTTAATTTTAAATTCGAGTTTATTTAGCCTTGTTTTTTTACTGGCCGCCTAAGAGAACGTATAAGCAGGTTTAAAGGGCTGCTTTATAGCAGGTTCTTTGTTTTTTTTGTCTAGGGTAGATTTAATAATGCGGCTGCCGCGTATACCGCTAGATTTTTTTTTCGGTGTTAGCATGCTAAATTTAAATATAATATAAGGCAAGCAAAGGAGAGGAAAATAAAGGCGAAAGCAGAAAAAAATATTATGCGATAAGTTAATAATTTAAATTCGAGGGTAATTTGAGGGTAATTCGAGGATAATTTGAGGGTAATTTAATATATAGTTGCCACTTATTAAAAAAGTAGTTATTAAAAAAAAAAAAAAAAAAGCTTTATTTAGTTAATAAAAATTATAAATATAGTTACTACTGCTTGCTTATTAAACCTTAAGCTAACTTTATTTTAGCTAATATTGCTTTGCTTGTTACATTTATTTTTTAATTTATTTTTCGACTTATTTTTTAATTTATTTTTATATTTAATTAGCCTCGTATTTGCTGGCTAAATTATTCACCACTTAAACAATATATATAAATATATATATAAGCAGCTCTAGGCTAGCTTTAAGCTTTTTTTTTTTTGTACTCAAGTTTTTTTTGCTTTTTATTAAAAGTTTTGCTGCTAAATCTTTAGCTGAAATTAGCTTACGTTTTTTTAATATAAGTTATATATATATTATAAGTGTGTGCTTTAGTTTTTTTATTAAACGTGCGTTAATATTAATAAGTTAAAGAATATATATGCTAAATTATTAATAAAGTCGACAAAAAAAAACAAGATAATATAGTTTATCGCTAACAACTACTAGTATGTCTATAACGCAACCCTTTAATCCTGGACTTGTTAAAACTTTTTAGAGGTAGCTTTACGGCCTCGACAGTAGTTCTTCTAGTAATTTTTTTTAGTCTATAATTTATAAGTTGTTTTTAGATTTAATAATGATTTTTTAAAGTATATAGGTTATACTGCTTATATAAACAAGTATAGCTGTTTTTTGTTTTTTTTATCTTGGCATTTTTAAGTTGTTTCTTAGCTAATATATGCTCTTGTTAGATTAAGTTATTAAACGCGAGTTTTATTTTTAAACGTATAGTTATTTAAGCCTTTATAAAACCGGGGTCAAGATGTCTTAAAAGTAGTTCTTTTAGCAGTTTTTTTAAGTCTGCTATTTAAATATTGTTTTTAAATTTAACGCAGTAATTTTTTAGGATATATAAATTATATGTACTTAAAACTTACGTAAAATGCTTTTGTGATTTATTAATAAAGTGTGCGCATAAAATAATATAAACAAAAAAAATAATTATCTTAAAGATTTATAAGCAGCAGCAGAAATCGAAAGTTAGATATATAAAAGTTATTTAAACTCGCGTATAATTAAAAACAAACGCTGTTTTTTTTTAGCTTTGATTCAACTTAAATTCAAGGTATAATTAAAGTAAAACCGAGAATAAAAAAAACTTTTACATAAAATCATTTATTTATACTAGAGTTTAATAAATAGTTATGCTGTTATATTAAAAAGATTAATTATTTTATCGGCTTTAAGTAAGCTGTTTTATTTAAGTGCTTTGTAGCTATTTATATAAATAATCATTTTAATACTTAAATATATAAAGGCTTTACTATTAATAATAATAATACACTTTAATATTTAGGCTTCAATAACTACGAAAATAAAAGCTTATAATAAATAGTTTTTGTTAGTTAAAGCATTAAAGCATTATATGCTTCGCTAAAAACCTAGAATTTAGTTTGAGTTCTTTGATTTAAAGGCTTCTGCCGGTTAGTTAAAGCACTAAAGCATTATATGCTTTGTTAAAAACCTAGAATTTAGTCTGAGTTTTTTGATCTAGAGGCCTCTGCTAGTTAATTAAGGCATTAAAATATTACATGCTTCATTAAAAACCTAGAATTTAGTTCGAGTCCTTTGATTTAAAAGCTTCTGCTGGTTAGTCAAAGCATTAAAATATTATATGCTTTATTAAAAACCTAGAATCTAGTTTAAGTTTTTTGATCTAAAGGCTTCTGCTAGTTAGTTAGAGTATTAAAGCACTGCGTGCTTTGCTAAAAACTTAAAATCTGGTTTAAGTCCTTTGATTTAGAGGCTTTTACCATAAAACGCTAAAATATTGCATGCTTTACTAAAAACTTAAAATTTAGTCTAAGTTTTTTAATCTAAAAGCTTTTTTAGCGATCGTAATAAAAGCTTGTATTTATTTTTATATAATTTGCGCTATAATAGTTTTTATTATATTGTAATGTTTTAAAAACACCGCAACTAATACAGTAACCTTTATAATTAGTTTAACCTGCTATATTAAAACAAGTGCGCACTTTATATAATATCAAGAAAAAAAATGGCTGTTTTAAAAACATGCAAGCGGCAGCAAAAATTAAGCATATAAAAGTTATTAAAACTTGTGCACTATCGAAGTTTTACGTTGCTTTTTTTTAGCTTTAATTCAAGCCGAATTTAAAGTATAATTAAAGTAAAATCAAAAACAAAAGAATTTTTTCTTGTAGAATATACTATTTATATTAAGTTTACGTATATAATTATATCGCGTTTATTTTATTTGTTCACCTAGCTATTATATCTTTAAATAGCTATCTCGGCAAAACTTTTACTTTTTTTATTCTAGTATTTTTATATATTCTCTTAATTAATACGCGCCTTAGTTAAACTAAGCTACTAAACGTAAGTTCTTCTAGCAATTTTTTTAAATCTGCGATTTATAGGCTATTATTAAATCTTGCGCAGCGATTTTTCTAGCAGTTTCTTTAAGTCTACGATCTATAAGCTATTGTTAAATCTTGCGCAGCAATTTTTCTAGCAGTTTTTTTAAGCTTGCGATTTATATATTATTGTTAAATTTAACGTAGCAATTCTTTAGGGTATAATAATTTCATTGTTTATACTAAGTTAAACTAAACGGTTATTTAGTATTTATTTCACTTGCGCACTAGCTTATTACTTTTTAAAAAAACTTTTTTGTTATTGAGCTACCTTTAAACCTTAAAAACTCTTGTAACCGATATTTAAATCAAAAAATATTAATAAGCTCGTTATTTTTAATAAAAATTAAGCGTTTAATATGCTAGGTTACTATATCTTTAAATAGTTATCCCGGCAAAACTTTTATTTTTTTTATTTTGCTATAAGCGATCAGGCAGCGCAAAAGTTTTTTAAAGAAAAATTTTAACAGCAGCTATAGCTTAATAAAACTAGTGACGTATAAGCTGCCGCAGAGGTGAGAGTTATAAAGGTTATTTAAATTTGCGCTTTATTTAGCATAAACTTTATTTTTCTTCGGCTTAAATTCAACCTGTATCCAAGGTATAAAATAAATAAACAAGCTAAAATTAAAAACAAAAGAATTTTTTTACGTAAAATCAATTAAATGTAAAGGCAATAATACTTTTAGTATTTATATTAAAGTTATTAACACCTAGGTTTTCAAAGGCTATTTTTTTAGCTTTATAGCTATTATTAATAGAATATAAGTAAATATTAAGCGTTACTTAAGGGAGAAAATTAAGAAAAAGCCGTGGAAATAAAATATAAGTTGCTGTATAGCTAAACCTTTATAATAAATATAAACAATATATAATTTTGCACTTTATATTTTTGGAAATCACGTGTGTTTAAGTTTTTTTTTTTTTATAACTTAGTTTATGCTTTTCTTTTACTAGACTTTTAAAAAAAAATCTTAAAGCTTATATATAATTATATTTTTTAGCTTATATAATTTATATATTTAATATTAACGGCTAAACTATTTTTTTAGTGCCGTAAGCTTTTATTTTTTAAACGAGCTTAAAAACTAGTACTTTTTTTTCTGCTTTAGGTTTTAGTATTTTTTATATAAAGCTGTCGATCTTTAAAACCTTTATATGCAACTTTTGTTTAGCTTTTTAAACTTTGTCCAGCTATAGCTTTATTTTTTGCCGAGCTATTATATAATCTATGTTTTATGCATGCATATAAAAGATCTGCTAATCTAAAGGATAATATTTTCTTTCTAGTAGCAGAATTTATCTTAAAATAAATAATATAAGCACGCCGAACGTTTATATATTACTAGCTTTCCCTTTATGCTTTAACGCTAAAAACTCTAGGAGAATATATTAAAAAGACCTGCTTGCTTAATACGCAATATTATCGCAAGTGGATAAGCTGAAGTCGATTAAAATAGCCTTGCAATAAAAGCTAAATAGAATGTTAGCCGCTTTAACGTTTATATAGACTAGATTTTTTCTATAAATATAATTTAAAGCAGTAAATATATCGGCAAAAACTTGTTTTATATTTGCTTTTACGAGGTTATAATAAAGGAGGTTTAATTATAGTATAGTTTACTTTGCTAAAGATTATACATTAATATACTTTATATAAATATATAAAAACCAAGCGTCGGCGCTTATAAATTTAACAATATAAAACTATAAAAATTAGCTATTTTTTGTTTTTGTTTACATGGTGGAAAAAATTAAAAGGCTTTTATATACTACTTTATTTTAGCATAATTTTAGATTTTCTTAAGCTAATCCTTTGCTATATTTATAATTGCCAGGGAGCTATCGGCGTTTTTGTTAATGTAAACAGTTTAAATAATTTTTATAACTATTATTTTATTAAAAAAGTGGGAGTAATAAGCGCGAAATATTATTAAATTTCGATTTATTATTATATTTTTGCCACGCGTTATAATATATGCTGCACCTTAAGCGCTAGTCACTTCGGCAACCTCGCTGTTATTTAGTTGTTTAAATAAATAGAAAGCGAAAAAAAAGGAAAAAGGTGGTACTGATAAAGGCGCGGCTTTTTTTGTAGCTATAACAAGTCGACCTTTTTTAGAGCGGGCGGCCGCTTAGAAAATAATTAGTAGGCTTTTTATATCGTTTATTTTTTTTATTTTCGCCTTTAAATTATCGCTTTGCGATAACACAAAAGGCTTTTTTGTTAAAGGTGGCGCGCTAGCCTGGCCTATACTTCGTTTTTTGGTATTATAATTTATGTTTACTATAAATCTATGGCAAAAAAAAATAGAAAAATTTAGAATGTGAAGCCGGGCGCTAGTAAAAAAAAACTAGCATTTTAAGCCTAACATTTTAAAGAGGTAATACTTTATCTAGAGCTTTTGCGGTAGCTGCGAGAAAAAAGTGGTATATTTATTATTATGCTGCTGTAATATAATTGTTTTCAGCAAGTTATTTTAAAAAGCCACGGTGTTGTTAATTATATTAAAATATAAATTACACTTCGTTTTTTTTTTGCGACTGGTTTTTTAAGGCTCGATAAACGTGAGTTTAATATTATACCTTACTATATTATTAGTTTAGTCAAGATCTAGCTTTTTTATATAATTAATAGCCTCCGGCTAAACGTCCGGGTTTAAATAAAAGGTTTGTTTTTCTTGCTTTCTAGGTTGATTTTTAAGGAGGCTTAATAGCATTAAAGTTAACGTTACAAGATTTAAAGCGGCTTTTAAAATAATTCGCTTGTGTTTTAACTTAAGGATTAGATTTAGCGTGTTTTTACTAGTAAAGAGTATAAGAAGTGTATTAGCTTATTATAGACTTTTTTAAAGCTTACTTAGCGTGAACTTATTTATATTACTAAAACTAAGACATGAATTGTGACTTTTTTTTATTATCAAGGGCTAGAGTAAATTATCGAGGTTTTTATAAGGTAAGTTTATGTTATATTTGTTAGCTTATTTTTTTAATTAATATAATAATTCGTATTTCGAGGAAAAAAAAAAAAAAAATCAATAAGTAAAAAAAGATTTATATAAAATATATATATTAGTGCGTAAGCAATTATAACAAATCTAATAAGACGCAAGTAAAAAAAAGAAATAAAGAGAATATAAATTATACTTAGTACTGCTTTTTTATCAATAAAAAGCAACGATTACGCGGTGAAAAATAAATGAACAAGCCTTGGGTGCACGGGGGGTATACTGAATATAATAGGTTGCTCACGCATTATTACCACGGTGTCTTAAATAAACAAAGACCGCTTTAAAAACAACGTTTTATAGTCTTGCTAGTCGAGACAATAACAGCTATATTTACTACTAAAACATATTATTAAGTTTTATATAGTATTTGCTGTTTTTATATGCTTTTAAAAGTGTTGAAACTATTTTTATATTAGATTATTATTTATTGTTAAACTAGTTGTATTTTGTATGTTAAGTAGCTAAAAACTATTATTTTATAACTTTATAAGGCGCGCTATTTATTTGTTATGGGCTGTTTAAAAGTTATAAGGGAGTGTTTATAAAAAACCTCCTCGGCGTGCTATTATAATAGTATAAGAAATAAAATATTAATGTTTTATACTTTATATTTGAATATAGAATAAAAAGCATTTATTTATAAAAAACACTTTTTTGTTTATTATTGAGAGGGTAAAACTATGATGTTATAGCTTAGTAAGCAAAGGTCAGGTGAGAATTTAGCTATAGTTTTATAGTTTAAGAGCATGCGGGTGAGTTAGCTAATGGACAAGCTAGAAAAATAAAAGATTTATACATGTAGTTTTTACAACGGTGGCATGCTTAGAAAACCCCCCTTTAAGTGAATTACTTGTTTTTTTATATCGCAAGCCTGTTATAATATAATAAATATAGTTTAATTTTATATTATTTGTCTACCTTGGTTTAAAACTATTATTAGTAGATAATAAATAATAGGTTATTTTTTTTTATTGTTGTTTTTATATTTTTAGTCGGGCGCGCGTTTGCTTGCTTTTTTTATTTTGCTAAGATTTTTTAAATAATGTTTATTTATACTATTAATATAGTTGAAGATAATCCTCGTTGGTTAGCTTTACTTTAAGATAATATTATATATAAAAATAATATATTTTTTTTTTTAGTATTGCGCTCGCTGTTGTTGCAAGGTTACCTTTATTCGATTTTCGTTTTTTTATTTTTTGTGTTATAAATTTAAAGCGTTTTTGTCTTGATTTTTCTATTAATTTCAATTAATGTTAGCTTTAATAAAAGTTTACGCTTGAATTTGACGCTTTTTTTATAATATTATATACATGGTTTAACCGGATAAACCTTGCGATTTAAGATTTTAAGGCTTTTTTTTTAAACGTTCGCGAAGTCGTTAACTATAATAAAATAATTAAAGAATTATACTCAGGGCTTACTAAGTGTTATTTACACCGCGTTCACAAATTATATATAGCTTAGGCTAGCGCAGCTTAATATATTACTGCTTATTTAAATACTTTTAAGTATTAATGCGCATATAAAAAAAGAAACAAGGATAATACCCCTAGCGAAATTTATTAGAATAATTTTATTATAATAGCATAATCTTTGTTTTTTGATTTTATAGTGCGCTTTTTTAATAAGTAGGTTTATATTTAGCGTAAAAAAAATAATTAAACCTGCAAGATAATCTAAGAAATAAATAGCAAAAAACGTAAAAGAAGTTATTACGCAGTAAAAAAAAATAATAAAAACAATTAATTACTGCGCCTGCTAAATACCCCGCGTTTTAATTTCTGCGGAGATATATAATAAGAGAAGAAAAGATATTATTTGCTAAAATTATTAAGCACGATTTAAAAAAGTGGAAGCAGTGGGTTATAAAAATAGCACCGATAGCTGATTGTGTTATATAGTTTAAAAGTTTGCGACAACTATTGCTTATAATAGAGTTTACGCAGAAATAATTTTTTTTAAGTATATACTAGTTTATAAATATTATTTGAGTATCTTGTTTTATATATAAAAGTTTTGTTTAGCGTTAAAGATTATAGCAAGCTTTGCAACAAAGGCTAAAAATTTAATTATGACAGTTTTTTATATTTTTTTATAAGTGGTATTGTTTAATAGCTTAGAGATAAATACGCTAGTATATAAGCGTATTATAAAAAAAAGGGATTTTTGTTGTTTGTGTTACTTGTTTTATAGAACATAAACTAGTAATGGTTTATTATAGCCGGCGTTTAACACTTGAGCTATATCGCGTGAAATAGAGTTGCTAGATTAAATGGCGTTGAGGCTTTTTTTTTTTTTATGTGCTGCGCCACGTAAATAAGCGTTGACGTTTTTTATACACTTTTTAATAGCAGCACTATATTTATGTTAATGTTAGGTATATTTATTTTAGCGTAAATGAAATAGCCTTATAATCGCGTAGTAGATAAGTTAAAAAGGGTTAATAGCTATAAAGGTATATTGGTTAATAAGCCTTTAGCTTTTTTTATTAGTAGCTAGAGGGGTTAAAGGGAAAGAGAATAGTTTATATATAAAAACAAAGCTTGCTAAGTATACACTTATACTTTATTTAATATAAACGCTGCTTTTTATAAGCTTTGATTTAATTTGAATTTAAGGCATAAAGGGTTTATAATCGAGAATAAAGGAAACTTTTTTTGTAAAATTTCTTATATTTTAATTTTATATTAAGGTTATACCGCGTATCTTTAATTTGTTTATTAAGCTATTATATTTTTTAATATTAATCTTAGCAAAGTTTTTATTGTTAAACTTAGTACGCGCGTTATATATTATTAATAAAACAAACGATTATTTTAAGGACTTATAAGCAGCAGTAAATGTTAAATATATAGAGGTAATTTAAACTTGTATATTATATGCGTTTTACACTATTTTTTTTCGGCTTAAATTCGACCTTTATTTGAGGTGTAAAAAAGGTGTAATCGAAAACAAGGAAATTCTTCCTGCAAAATTTATTATTTTTACTAAGGTTCTTTATATAGTTATACTATGTTTATTTAATTTGTTTACTAAGCTATTATATCTTCTAAAGGTTTAAAGACCTTTAAAAATATAAACTATTGGGTATTATAGCGTTTATATTTATTAGGGTTTTTTGCGACACGGTTACTATTATCTTGTTTTTACGGCTGCTGTTGGTTTTAGACAAGCTGTTTTACTTGGGTGCTTTACCGCTATTTATATAAATGGTTATTTTGACGCCGGGTATATCTTGGATAATAGCTATGGCAAGAGCTAGGCTCTAGAATATATATAGGAACTAGAATATTAAAGATGTTGCGGTTGCGTTAAAGTGGTGCTGAAAAGTGTATTATTGAAAAAGAAGGTGGTAAGTTAGTGGTCTTGAGGTATTAGTTTATTTACCCCTTAAATTTACGTATTATTTAAGACTTACGCTGTTTTTTTTAAGCTTTAATTTAACTTAAATTCGAGGCGTAAAAAAAGCGAAATTAAAAACAAGAGAAATTTTTTACACGGAATTTCTTATTTATACGCGGTTAAAGTAAACGGTTATATCGCGTTTATTTTACTTGTTTACTTAGCTATTATATCTTTAGATGGTTATCTCGGCAAGACTTTTATTTTTTTTATTTTAGTATTTTTGTGTGTTTTTTTAGTTAATATATGCTTTTGTTGGACTAGGTTATTAAACGCAAGTTTTTTTAGCAGTTCTTTTAAGCCTGCGATTTATATATTGTTGCTGGATTTAACACGGCAGTTCTCTAGAGTATAATAATTTTATTGTTTATATTAGGTTAAACAAAATAGTTATTTAGCGTTTATTTTACTCGCGCACTAGCTTATTATTTTTTAAAAAAACTTTTTTATTATTAAGCTATTTTTAAACCTTAAAAACTTTTATAATTAATACTTAAATTAGAAAATACCGATAAGCTTATTATTTTTAATAAAGATTAAGCGTTTAATATATTAAGCCATTATATCTTTAAATGGTTATTTCGGCAAAACTTTTATTTTTTTTATTTTGCTATAAATAATTAAGTAGCGCAAAAGTTTTTTAAGGAAAGATTCTAATAGTAGCTATAGCTTAATAGGATTAGTAATATATAAGCTGCCGCGGAGGTAAGAGTTATAAAAGTCATTTAAATTTGCGCTTTATTTAGCACGAACTTTGTTTTTTTTTAGCTTGAATTTGATTTAAATTCAAGGCGTAGAAAAGGTAAAATTAAAAACGAGAGAAATTTTTTATACGAAATTCCTTGTTTATACGCGGTTAAAGTAAATAATTATATCGCGTTTATTTTACTTGTTCACCCGGCTATTATATCTTTAAATGGCTATCCCGGCAAAACTTTTACTTTTTTTATTTTGGTATTTTTGTGTGTTTTTTTAGTTAGTACGCGCTTTAATTAGATTAGGCTATTAAACATAAGTTTTTCTGGCAGTTTTTTTAAGTCTGCGATCTGTAAGCTGTTGCTAGATTTTGCGCAGCGATTTTTCTAGCAGTTTCTTCAAGCCTACGATTTATATGTTGTTGCTAGATTTAATATAGCGGTTCTTTAGGGTATAACAATTCTACTGTTTATACTAGGGTAAAATGAACGATTATCTAGCGTTTATTTCACTTATGTATTATTATAACTTATCGGCTTAAATCTTGTTTAATAGTAGCTATTTAGGTTTATAATACCTTTAAACCTTAAAAACTCTTGTAACCAATACTTAAATTAAAAAATATTAATAGGCTTATTGTTTTTAGTGAAGATTAAGCGCTTGATGCGCTTTAGCTTTATAATAGTTTCTTTAAGCCTGCGATTTATATATTGCTAGATTTCACGCAGCGATTTTCTGGGGTATAATAATTATATTGTTTATATTAAAGTTAAGTAAATAGTTATTTGGCGTTTATTTTATTTATAACGTTAACTTTAATATATATATTATAAAACGTTAATAAAAAAAACACTTGTTTTTTAGCAGCAGTAGAAGTTAAATATATAAAGGTTATTAAAACTCGCGCTTTTTTTTAAAACGAACGCTTTTTATTTTAGGCTTAAATTTGACCTGAATTTAAAGTGAAATAAAGGTAGAATTAGAAAAAAAAAAAACAATTTACAGCTTTATTGCGTATAAAAAGGAAGTCGCGCCTGCGTTTAAAATATTTTTAATGAAAAAAACCTTTGAGTCGATAAACTAGCTATTAACCTTACGTTAAATACCTGTAGGAGCAGTTTTAAGAACTTTATCGGCTTGCCGCGGTTTATTTATAGTAAACTCCCGCGAAACATAAACAATTTTTTTATACCTTTTTAAGCTAGATTATTTAAAACTATAGCAGCAAGTACTAAGATTTATAAAGCTTTATTTTTTAAGGTAGCCGCTTTAATATATAAAATACTACTGCTTGATTAAACTAAGCTTTAGTAATAAAAATAATATTATTGCTCCTTAAATACTTAATATTTTTTTATAGATGGTAAAGCGAAGTAAACTTGTATTTATGTTTAACATTGTTTTTTTTCGACTTAAATTCGACTTAAATTCAAGGCATAAAAAGGGTAAAATTAAGAACAAGAGAATTTTTTTTTGCAGAACGCACTGTTTATACTACGGTTACGTATATAGTTATACCGCGTTTATTTAACTTGATTTAATAAATTTTGCTGCTGCGCTTCTTTAAAACTAAACTGCTGCCTTAGGTCTCCCCCTTCTCTTAATTAAGATATAAAGTAGCGTTAAAATTAGATTTATTATCAAAAAATAGTTTTCTAAATATATTGTCGACAACTGCTTGTTTATTTATAATTTTAAGGCGACGTGTCCTTGTTTTTTCTATGCGTGGATTTTTTTTGCGTGGATTTTCTTTATGTAGGCTGATCTCAGCATTATTACGACTTATCGGCTTAAATTATGCCCTTTGTTGGCTTTAATTTAAGGCGAATTCAAGGCATAAAAAAAGTAAAATCGAGAATAAAAGTATTTTTTAAAGTATAATTCACTGTTTATACCAAGTTTACAGGAAAAGTTATACCGCGTTTATTTAACTCGATTTAATAAACTTTATTGCTGCGCTTTTTTAGGATTAAACTGCTGCCTTAAGTTTTTTTTTCCTTATAATCAAAATTAAAGTAGCGTTAAAATTAAATTTGCTATTAAGAAATAACTTTTTAAATATATTGTCGACAACTATTTTAGCTTATTTATTTATAATTTTAAAGCGACGTGTTTTTGTTTATTTATTGCGTGGATTTTTTTTACGTGGGTTAATCTTGGTATTATTACGACTTATCGGCTTAAATTGTGTTTTTTTTTAGCTTTAATTTAAAGCGAATTCAAGGCGTACAAAAGGCGAATTAAAAGCAAGAGAAACTTATTTTCCTAAATTTATTATTTATACTAAGTTTATTTATTTATTTATACCGCGTTTATTTCACTTGTAACTTTACACTAAGTGTATGTATTTTAAAACGCTAATAAAAAAAACAACTGTTTTTAAGCAGCAGCGGAAGTTAAACATATAAAGGTTATTTAAACTTGCGCACGATCTAAGACTAACACTATTTTTTTTAAGGTTTAATTTAACTTAAATTCGAGGTAAAATATAAGCAAAATCAAGAACAAAGGAAAACTTTTTTGCAGAATATATTATTTTTATTAAAGTAGTGCTAAAAAATGTATTGTTAAAAGAAAAAGTGCTAATTTAGTAGTTTTAAAGCAATAGTTTTTTATATAAAACCAACGCTGCTTTTTTTAAGCACCGGGAGCTTAGTTAATTATTATTGCTCGAACATACAAAAGCTTTACCACCGACAATAGTAATACACTTTATTATGCGGGCTTTAATCGCCACGATAATAAGAACCCACAACAAGCAGCTTCTGCTAGTTAAGGCACTAAAGCACTGTATGTTTTGCTAAAAACCTAGAATTTAGTTTGAGTTCTTTAATATAAAAGCTCTTTTAGCGATCGTAATAAAAGCCTATATTTGCTTTCGTGTAATTAATGTTATAATAGTCTTTATAATGTCGTGGCGTTTTAAAAACACTGCAATTAATACGATGACCTTTATAACTAGTTTATAATATAAACTAAATTGAAAACAACTGTTTTAAAAACGCGCAGGCAGCAGCAGAAGTTAGGCACATAGAGGTTATTTAAATTTGCGCATTATTTAAAACTAACACTACTCTTTTTAAGAGTAAATTTAACTTAAATTTAAAGCATAAAAAATGTAAAATCAAGATTAAGTGAATTTTTTTCTGTAGAACATGCAGTGTACACTAAGTTTACGTACATAGTTATACCGCGTTTATTTAACTTAATAACTAATGTTATATTTCTACGCTTTCTTAACATAAATATTAAATAAATTGTTGTTTTTATATTTAATATATTTTACTATTATATTAGAAAAAAAAAACGTTTTATTGGCTTTAAACAAGCTGTTTTATTTAAATGCTTTAAAGCTATTTATATAAATGGCTACTTTGACGTTAAGTAAAGCTTAAATAATAGCTATAGCAAGAACTTAATTCTAGAATAAATATAGAAACTCGAGGTTAAAAAAAATGGTAATAAATATAGTTAATATAGTGTTAAAAAGTGCTTTCGTAAAAAAAAAGGTAATAATTTAGTTGTTTTAAAGTCCTAGTTTTTTTTGCGCTTTAAATTCGCTTATTATTTATAATAAACGCTGCTTTTTTTCGGCTTAAATTTAACCTGAATTCAAGGCATAAAAGGGGCTAAATTAAGAACAAGAGAATTTTTTTCTGCAGAACGCACTGTTTATACTAGGTTTACGTATATAGTTATACTATGTTTATTTAACTTGATTTAATAAATTTTGCCGCTGCAGCTTTTTAGGACTGGACTGCTGCCTTAGGTTTTTTTTTTTTTATAATCAAGATTTAAAATAGCGTTAAAATTAAATTTACTATTAAGAAATAGTTTTTTAAATATATTGTCGACAACTGTTTATTTATTTATGATTTTAAAGCAATGTGTTTTTGTTTATTTTTTACGTAGATTTCTTTTGCGTGGATTTTTTTTACGTGGGTTAATCTCGGCACTATTATAACTTATTAGCTTGAATTATGCTTTTATTCGACGCAGGTTCGGCGCAAATTCAAGGCGTACAAAAAGCGCAATTAAACTTAAAAAAACTTTTTTACGTAAAATTTATTATTTATATTAGGTTTATATATATAGTTATCCCACGTTTATTTAACTTGTTTATTATGCTGCTATTTTTTTAGAAAGCTTAGTAATTTCTAAAAATATAAACTATTAAGCAATATAACATTTATTTTTATTAAAGTTTTTAACAATACAATAACTAATATTTTATTTTTATGGCCTTTTTTTTGCCTTTAATTAGTGCTTGGCTTTTGCTTACCTTTTATTGTTTTTAGTAAACAAGAATTTTTTTGTTAAATATTATTATTTTTTTGCTAGCGTGCGCTAAATTGCTATCTTTATTTGCCAAGCGGTATTTTTTAGAAAAACTTATTCTTTTATTAAATATTGTCATTTTTTTGCTAGCGTGCGCTGAATTGCTATCTTTGTCTGCTGAGCAGTATTTTTTAAAAGGATTTATTCTTTTGTTAAATATTGTTATTTTTTTGCTAGCGTGCGCTAAATTGTTATTTTTGTTTGCTGAGCAGTATTTTTTAAAAGAATTTATAATTAAAATGTTTAAAAAATTAAGTGGTTTTTTTTTTTGCTAGCTGTTTTTTTTTTATTTATTTATTTGTTGGTGTTGAATGTTTAATTATTTAAGCCTAGTGTTTAAATATGTTTAGCAATTATAGCAACTTTTTGCGGCAGCAACGTTTTAATGTAAGAAGGCGCAGTTAGCACTTATTATTTAAACTTATGCTTTATTTAAAATAAACGCTATTTTTTTTCAGGTTTAATTTAAGGTAAATTTAAGGCAAATTTAAGTTGTAAAAAAAGCAAAATTAAACTTAAGGAGAATATATTGTGCAAAATTTATTGTTTTATTAGGTTTTTATATATAATTATACTGCGTTATAATATATTTTGCGGCGCAGAAAGTGCGTTCTGTGGCGCTTAAAAAACAAGCTTTTTAATTAAAGTCGCTTGTGATTATTATGCTAGAGCCTGCAATATTTATGCAAAAGTTTATCTTAAAGCTTAGCTGCATAAAATAAATATATTTAAACTTATTATACGCGAAAACTAGAAGATTTAAGTCGACGTTTTTAATTTATTTACTCCTTGTTTATTTTAGTCCTTGGCATATACAGTAGCAAATGTTAACAACAATAACCCTGGTTACTAAGTTTATATATTAGCAAACGCTGTTTTTTTTAAGCTTTTATTTAACTTAAATTTAATTTAAATCCGATAGTAAAAAAAAAAAAATTATAAATAAAACAAACTTTATATATAAAATTTAAAGTTTATATTATTTTTTATATATAGTTATCTTATATATATTTTATTTCTTTAACTTAGAATTTATTATACTGTTAAAAGTTTTCTTTATTTCTAGTTTTATTTTTTATTTTCTGCGATAAGGATTTTTAAAATACAGCGCTTTGCGGATTATATAACAACTAGGCTATTTTTTTATTTATGTTTACCTTGATTATATTAAGTCGCTTTAGCTTTTTTTTATTAAAGCGGCGCTATAAAAACAACTGTTTTAATAACGTGCTAGCAGCAGTAGAAGTTAAAGTTATATAAGTTATTTAAACTCGCGTTTTATCAAATACAAACGCTGCTTTTTTTAAGCTCTACTTCGACCTGAATTTAACCTAAATCTAAAGGCTACTAAAAAAAAAAGATTAAAAAAAAAAAAAATCTTGTTTACGAAATTTACTGTTTATATTATAATTAAATATAGCGTTATTTCGTGTTTATTTTATTTTTTAAACTTAGAACTTGCTGCGCTAGCAAAAGTTTTTTTAATTTTTAGTTTTATCGCTTGTTTTCTGCGATAAAGATTTTTAAAGTATAGCGCTCTAAGGATTATATGACGACTAGGCTGCTTTTTAGTTTCTGCTAGAATATGTGCTAAAAATGTTTATTTTTTTTATTTGAACCTCACCTACTATAAAAAAAAAAAAAAAAGCTTAAATTATTTTTTTTAGGATTTAAACCTAGTGCTATTAACTCTTAAGTTATAAGCATACTTATTATATTAAAAAACTTTATATTATTAATAATAATTATTTGCTATAAAAAGGGTTAAAAACTATTTATATAGTTGTTTTACTTTTATAACAAAGCGCCGAGTTTTTTATATATTTATTTAGCTAAAAATTATTATATTAGCTTAAGTCCTGTCGAAATAAGTAAAAAAAAAAAAAAAAAAAACTAAAAGTATATACAAACGTTTTTCCTTAGTTTTTATATTATAGAAACTTACACTATATAAAAAAAAAAACCTTTTTTGTTTTTTTTAAAAGTTAAACCTAGCGTTCTAGACTTTTTGGTTATAAGCGTACTTATTATATTAAAAGACCTTATATTATTAATAATAACTGTTTGCTGTAAAAAGAATCAAGAATTATTTATATAGCTGTTTTACTTTTATAATAAAACGTTAAATTTTTTATATATTTGTTTAGTTAAAAGTTATTACATTAGCCTAGGTTTTGTCGAAATAAATAAAAAAAAAAAAAGACTAAAAGTATATTAAAATAGTGTGAGTGGTCTACATAAAACATAGTTAGCTAAGAGAAATAAGCTTAATTATTTAGCAAGAGTAGTATAAAAAAAAAATCATAAGTAGTTTTACCGTAAATTTAAAAAAGCAAGCAAGTGAATTTTATTATAAATTTTATAAATAAAGCGTTTTATTTTATGTTGATTAACAAGTTTTTTATTATTTATAAATGAATATAAAAAGAATAAAGGGTTTAAGAAGTGTAAAATATTTTTTATTTTAACTACTGTTTTCTTTAAAAATGGGATTATTTTTACAAGGATTACTTTAATTATTAAGTATATAAACGTTTTTTTTTGTTTTCTATAGTATAAAGGCTCACTTATTATAAAAAAAAACGCTTTTTTGTTTTTTTTAAAAGTCGAACCTAGCGTTCTAGACTTTTTGGTCGCAGGTGTACTTATTATACTAAAAAACCTTGGTAATTTTATATATTCCCGGTATATAAAGAGGGGTTAAAAGTATATATATAGCTGTTCTACCTTTATAATAAAGCGCTAAGCTTTTTATACGTTTGTTTAGGTATGAATTGTTATATTGGCTTAAGTCTTGTCGAAATATATAAAAAAAAAAAAAAAAAAAAAAAAAATTAAAAGTATATACGAACGTTTTTCCTTGATTTTTATATAATAGAAACTTATATTATATAAAAAAAAACCCTTTTTTATTTTTTTTAGGAGTTGAACTTAGCGTTTTAGACTTTTTGGTCATAGGCGTACTTATTATATTAAAAGACCTTATATTATTAATAATAATTGTTTGCTGTAAAGAGGGTTAAAAATTATTTATATAGCTTGTCTTTATCGATTTTTTATTTTACTTTAATAAAGAAACTATAAGTTGTCTACACGCTATTTATACTTTAAAGCCAGGTGATTTTTGCTCTTTAAAAAATTTTATTTTTGGACTTAATATTTATATAGCTGCCTTAGAAGATATAAAGACGTACAAGATCAACGTTAATAAAGGTTATTTTTATTATTAGCATGTAATTATAAGAAATAATAGCAAGAGTATTTAACCCATAACTATTTTTTTGGTTGTTATACCAGCATTATTATTTTATTATGTTTTATTGCTCTCTGTTTTTTTTTTTGCGATTATGTTTTTATTATATTATTTTTCCAGCAACATTTTATTTTAAAAAGTTTATAAAAAAAAGAAAAATATAATTTAATATTAGACGATACTGGGGTATATACATAAACGCAGGCGTAAAAAACGTAAGCGGGAAGACAACGAAAGGCCTAGGGCTTATATTAAATTATCTGTCGAAAATAAATACCTTGGCTAAACAATCATTAACCGAAAGACAAAAAAAACAAGAATTAATAATATATTTTATCTACGTTTATTTTTTTTCTGAAAAAGATATATTTAAACAAGCACTTTTTTATAACCGGCATATATTTTGTTAAAAATTTAAAGCGTAGTCATTGTATTATAAAACGTTCGTATATAATTTTCTTAAACAAAAAAAAATAAAATAAAAAAAGCATGTATTTTTTATTACTAGAATAAAATATAACAAGTTTAGTAACTATATAAAAAGGTTTCTTTAAAAGGACAACCTATCCCCAAGCCTAACCAGATGGTGGGCTGGGTCCGGTTTGGATTGTATGAGGACCTGGCATGCCAAGGCAAACGGAATCCTTGGTCCAGTTCCATTGTTTGGCGGTGGTTCCGGATAGGTGATTTCGCGAAGGGTTAACGCGATGGTGCCCTTGGTTCGGTTTTGTCGGTCGCATGTGGGAAGACATGAAATGGATGTGTCGGTACGGCCCACCATCGCGGTCGTCGCGGTCGTCGCGGTCTATGCCTATCGGGCGCTGCTGTCCCTGTTTTCTTTCTTTTTTGTAGACTGCCCAGCCTATCATGGACAACAAGAACAACAAGAACAAGAACGACAATAAAATAAGTCGTACACGATGCGATCCAATTAAAATGTATGCATTCTTAAGAAAACTATACGCAATCGTCTACGTACGTATATACAACCAAGTTTCTTTCTCCTCAGCACTTCTACGGGTCTTACATAACTACGACTAACGGGGCTCTCACCCTCTTTAGCGTCCCGTTCCAGAAAACTTCAGCTTTATTATTGCCCTTGTTTCTTTTTATAATGTTTATCCCTATGTCGGGATTTTATAACTTGTATGTGCTTTTTTTCTGTAGTAAATAGTTTCCGTAGAAAAGATCATGCGCTAGCATAAGCTATAGGTTGTATTCTACACTCCGTATGTCTTAAAACGAAAGAAAATAAGGGCATTCAGGTGGGGCAGGAGGATAATATACGCTTATTAGTATAAACATCAACCGACTTGCGACACCCAAGTTTTATTCTTAATTTACTGTCGCTTTCGCTTTATTTAGCCTTGTTTTATATAATCGCATAGTACTAAAGTATAAAAAAGCATTAGTTTATTATTTTTTATTGATTGCCTGGTATTTTATAAGGTGTTCGCATCCTTTGCATGCGTACGCTATGATCTTATCCCCAAGCCTAACTAGATAGTGGGCTAAGTCCGGTTTGGATTATATGAGGACCTGGCATGCTAAGGCAAACGGAATCCTTGGTCCAGTTCCATTGTTTGGCGGTGGTTCCGGATAAGTGATTTCGCGAAAAGTTAACGCGATAGTGCCTTTAGTTCGGTTTTATCGGTCGCATATAAGAAGACATAAAATAGATATGTCGGTACGGCCCACTATCGCGGTCGTCGCGGTCGTCGCGGTCTATGCCTATCAGGCGCTGCTGTCCCTGTTTTCTTTCTTTTTTGTAGACTGCCCAGCTTATTATAGACAACAAGAACAACAAAAACAAAAACGACAATAAAATAAGTCGTACACAATGCGATCCAATTAAAATGTATACATTCTTAAGAAAACTATACGCAATCGTTTACGTACGTATATACAACCAAGTTTTTTTCTCCTTAGCACTTCTACAGGTCTTATATAACTACGACTAACAAGGCTCTCACCTTTTTTGGCGTTCTGTTCCAGGGAACTTTAGCTTTATTATTGCCCTTGTTTTTTTTTATGATGTTTATCCTTATGTCAGGATTTTATAACTTGTATATGCTTTTTTTCTGTAGTAAATAGTTTCCGTGGAAAAGATTATGCGCTAGCATAAGCTATAAGTTGTGTTCTGCACTCCGTATGTCCTAAAACGAAAGAAAATAAAGGCATTCAGGTAGGGCGGGAGAATAATATACGCTTATTAGTATAAACATCAACCGACTTACGACACCCAAGTTTTATTTTTAATTTACTGTCGCTTTCGCTTTATTTAGCCTTGTTTTATATAATCGCATAGTACTGGAGTATAGAGAAACATTAGTTTATTATTTTTTGTTGATTGCCTGGTATTCTATAAGGTGTTCGCATCCTTTGCATGCGTACGCTATAATCCTATCCCTAAGCCTAACCAGATAGTGGGCTAGGTCCAGTTTAGATTATATAAGGACCTGGCATGCCAAGGCAAACGGAATCCTTGGTCCAGTTCTATTGTTTAGCGGTAGTTCCGGATAAGTGATTTCGCGAAAGGTTAACGCGATGGTGCCCTTGGTTCGGTTTTGTCGGTCGCATATAGGAAGACATAAAATAAATGTGTTAGTACGGCCCACTATCGCGGTCGTCGCGGTCGTCGCGGTCTATGCCTATCAGGCGCTGCTGTCCCTGTTTTCTTTCTTTTTTATAGACTGCCCAGCTTATTATAAACAACAAAAACAACAAAAACAAGAACAACAATAAAATAAGTTGTACACGATGCGATCTAATTAAAATATATATATTTTTAAGAAGACTATGCGCAATCGTTTACGTACATATATACAACCAAGTTTTTTTCTTCTTAGCACTTCTACGGGTCTTATATAACTACGACTAACGGGGCTCTCACCCTTTTTAGCGTCCCGTTCTAGAGAACTTCAGCTTTATTATTGCCTTTGTTTTTTTTTATAATGTTTATCCTTATGTCGGGATTTTATAACTTGTATATGCTTTTTTTCTGTAGTGAATGGTTTCCGTGGAAAAGATTATGCGCTAGCATAAGCTATAAGTTGTGTTCTACACTCCATATGTCTTAAAACAAAAGAAAATGAGGGCATTCAGGTGGGGCGGGGGGATAATATACGCTTATTAATATAAACATTAACCGACTTGCGACACCCAAGTTTTATTCTTAATTTACTGTCGCTTTCGCTTTATTTAGCCTTGTTTTATATAATCGCATAGTACTAGAGTATAAAAAAGCATTAGTTTATTATTTTTTATTGATTGCCTAGTATTTTATAAGGTGTTCGCATTTTTTGCATGCGTACGCTATAATCTTGTACCCAGTTCCTTGACCTAGTTTCACGATTTAATTGTTTACTTTATAGAAAACTATAATAGTGCAGCACACCCTAGCTAACGAGGCTTTAATCTATGACCCAGTTTTATAACCTAATTTTATAATCAGGTTATTTATTTTTATATAATAAAAAATAATACTAGTTTAACACACCCTAGATAACTAAAGGTTAACGCTCGACCTAGTTTCTCGACCTAGTTCCTCGATCCGCTTATTTAGTTTAATATACCCTAAATAATTACGCTTTAACTTTTTACCCAGTTTTTCTACCCGGTTTCTTTACCTAGTTATTAACCTAGTAGTGCAGCACACCTTGGCTAACTACGCTTCGGTCCTTAACCTAGTTCTTTGACCTAGTTTTACGATCTAGTTATTGACTTGTAAAAACCCCAGCATACACCTGATAACAAAGCATTGGCCTTTTACCTAGTTTTCTAGTCTTATTACAAAATAGAAAAAAAAAAAAAAAAAACGTCAATATAGTTTTGTCCAGCTATTCTATATTATATACCACCGGTGACTAAAAAAAGTATGCTATCTAGTTATAGCCTAATAATAGCAATAAAAAAGAACCGGTTCTATGGCCTCGGGTTTACACCTTATCCTCTTTTATCGCTTATGTTGCATGCACTCTACCTGCACGTGTCAAGGTTGCATGCGAGCGACCGAAAACAAGAATATAGCTTATATAGCATATTTTATACCGACGAAGTGCTTTCACCACGGATTTACTAAAATAAATTCATTAACCCTTCTGTTTTTAGTCCGAGAAGCAACTGCGCTTGCTACTATTGTCGAAAAAAAGGCGATATAGTAACCAGAAGTTCTTTATAGCCTACCTACTACCGTCCGGCCAGACGCTATAGCCACGCACGTATTTATAGCATGGGTATAAGCACGCTAGACAGTTCAGGTAGGCAACCCTATAATAAAGAAAAGAAAGACCGATAAAAAAAACAGAAAAAAAGTAATCGATAGAAAGAGACAAAGGTCGTAGCGCTATATACGTTATATCTAGGACAACAATATAGTCTCCAGGGTAAAAGCAATCTTATATATATAGCTTTATCTCCAGTAGGAAGCAGTTTCTACTATTGTAAATAAGATCAATCGATAGAGAAAAAATTAACGATTTAAATAGTATACTTTATATCTATCAAAAGCCCCTCTAGTAGCTTTAGTTATCAGAAGACTCTATATACTTTATTTTCGATGTTTATTTTTTTTATGTTTCGTCCTATTTTGTCCACATGTCTATATAACTTTCTTTTTTTATATTTATTACTTGATCTAAGTTTATCATATTATATATAGATTTTTTTTTATTTGATTTTTTGGTATGCTGGTTACGCTTTTTTTTTTAGACTATGTATTTACATAAAGCTAAGTATAGTGTATTGTTTGCGGCTTTTTATTGTTACTACTATGTCTACCAGTACTTGATTATATTTTTTTTTTTTTTTTGGTTCCTTTATATTCTTTTCTACTATAGTCACTCGAGCAGTTATTATCGCTTATACAAAAGCAATATACTAAAGATCAGCTCGTTATATAGCTTTTATAAATAATCTCTAGACAAGTATTTTTATATATACCTTTATCTTATACTAGCTATGGGAAATATATACTATATAACCATGACGGCATGCTTAGGATATACAGGATAAATATATATATGCACTTCGTTCAAAAGTAGTTCGATTTATCGTTTAAGACTATTGTACCTAACCTAAAGAATTTTCTAGTTATCTTAACAGCCCTTACCGATACTCTATATTTTAAGCTATCGCTTGTTCGTTTTTTTTTTTTTTTTTCTGTGTTTTCTTTTCTATGTTTTCTCTTCTATGTTTTCTTTTCTATGTTCTTTTCTCTATGTTTTCTTGTTCGTGTTTTTTTTTTTTTTTTTTTTCTTAGTTGTCTTTATCGCGCGTTCTTTTTTATTGATTCTTTGTTATTATATAATATATTAATTAGATTTTTATATAAGTAAAGCACGCGAGCCGAGAGTTGCGCTTAGTCCCCTTTTTTCTGTAACAATAAAAATAAAATTTGCTTTATTATAAGACAAAACCCCTTGCTAAAAACCACGTGCTAAGGTAGGCCTATAAGTTCCAAAATAAAAAAACCCAAGAATCCGGTTCCTTATTAGGTACTATACTTGGTACGCTCTTGAATAGACCAGGGTAGCTCGTGGAAGGCCGGTTATTTTTGATTTCTGTTTGCTTCTGCTTACGATCATTCTCCCTAGCTTATTTTTTATTATTTTTTTTTTTTTGGCCAAAATATTATCGTATGCACTACCTAGTTTCGCCGTAGAATTCTTAAACACCTTATCTATTTGCTTACGCTATGGCCGCTTTTGTTCTATAAGATAAACTTTGCCGACCTTATATTAGTCTATGTTTAAATTATCGTATACTAGGTCTAGCCAACTAGTCGACCTATTATATAAACGTTTCGCTTCGTATAGCTAGTAAGCGGTAATATAAGCTTAAGCTATAACAGCGTTTTAGTAGAAAACTAAGCAGAAAAAAGAAAAAAAACAAAAAAACAAAAAAACAAAAAAGCAAAAAAGCAAAAAATTACCAAATAAAAAAAACAGGCCGAACGTTATTATATCTAGCCTTATAGTTCTTATAAAATAGCCAGGTTTACCTTTTTTTTTTTTTTTTTTTTTTTTTTTAGCTTTATACTTTTATTGGTATAAAAAATATTTTTTATTAATCTAGTTTTATTTTTTGTTGTCGAAATTTACTTTCGAGACATCGTTTTTTTTTTTTTCTCCTTTTTTTTTTATTATGCTAAACTAACTTTACCTATTTATTTACCTAAAAAAATATAGCGTACTCGTATGCGAGCTATGCTAGTATAATATTGTTGCTACAGCTGTTCAAGTTCACCTAAGACAGAACGCTCGTTATAGTGGCCACCCGTTGCCGAACGACGTTATCCGGGCCTTAGAACAACGCGTCGAAGCTCTCCCCGTCGCGATTCGCAGTTCTGCCGACATTTCTACCCTGCGGCCACCGCCACCCACGACCCCGGCTATCCTACTATTGGCGCCCCCCCGAAAAGACGGATACAGCTATCTCCAGTGCCCCTTTATTACCATCGACCCAAGTACGAGCACGATTCGTCGACACTGCCGGAAGCAACACGAATGGAAGAATCCCAATCCGGCCCAAGGAGAACAACCGGCGCGCAACGCAATACTACGCCCCAACAGCCGGCCGTAGCAAGAAAGCATGCAATACCAGCGCTTCTTCCCCACGTCCACAGGCAGCTAGTAGTTCGAGGTCAACCAAGGGCTATCGTCGTCGTCGCCACCGCCACCGCCGCCGCCGCTGCCGACGACGCCCACGTTCTGGTCCCCGTCTCGCTCCCGGTCTCGCTCCCGGTCTCGCTCTCGCTCTCGGTCCCCAGCGTCGGTAGCGCTGCGCAGGGCCCTCGCCGTCCAGGAAACGCTCGCGACGTCGGCCTGTCGTAGCGCCGTCGCGACGCCGAACGCAGTGCTGGAGACAAACCCCTTCATCGAGCGCATAAAATAAGCGCAGCATTTCCAACATCACCGCAGCATCGCCAAGAGGGGCAGGCTGCGTGCGGCGGCCGCCGCGCTCGCCACGACCCCCCTGCACCCGCACCACTAAAGCGTCGACAAAGCGCGTAAGACGGACAAGCAGCGCGCCGTGCAGCGTGCCGTCTAAAACAGCCTCGCACGCGTAATCGGCGTCGCATACAAGGCAGCCCACTCCCTGGCCCCCTCGGCGCCTGTCCTGTTCAAGCTGGCCATCAACAACCCCAAGCGGCCAAAG
The DNA here is from genome assembly GCA_022578765.1 of Xylaria sp. FL0933. Lineage (NCBI taxonomy): Eukaryota > Fungi > Ascomycota > Sordariomycetes > Xylariales > Xylariaceae > Xylaria > Xylaria sp. FL0933. The sequence goes on from MU389826.1 coordinate 58,224, forward strand.
CCAACGAGGCTGTAGAAGACGACCATGCTAGCGTCCTCGCTCCAGCAGTACCAGCGCATCCTAGGCCGCGTGTTGCTATATATCTTGCAGGTCAAGAAAAAGTTCTTCTATAAGCATAAACCCGACTATACTCTCATGCCGCGGCAAAAAGACTGCCTCTGTGCCCTAGAAGCGCGCGCGGCCGATATAATGCCTTATTCTCGTCACCACCAAAAAAAAGGGAGAAAGGCGGCCGAGGCCGCGCTCGACACGGCCGTCCTGGACTTCTGCCTCGCCCTGCTCGACCAAGTTCTCCACATCAACCCGTTCGAGAGCGCGTTACTAAGCGCATTAGCCGCCATAGCGATTACCGAGAAAAGCAGCTAAATAAACGCGAAAGCGTATACCCCCATCTTCTCGGCCATAATCAAAATAAGCCGGTACCTCGTGCTCGCCCAGGGCTTCCGGGTGTACAAAAACAACATAGCAGTGCTGCGTCGCGACGAGAACATAACCGAGGACAACGCCCGCATGTAGTACTTTAGCCTGCTAGTGATTATACGTCCCTTGGTGCGGAAGCTCCTGGTATATACCTCGGGCGAAAAGGCCGAGCCGACGCCCATAGACTAAATCCGCACAGCACAGTCGTATACCATAGCCGTAGTACGCAACTCGCCCGAACACGGCGCCATCGACTAAAACAGGTCGAAGGTAACATATCGCTCCATCCAGTATACTATACCGCAGCTAGGCGACACCATGGCCTATCTTATCAGGAAAACCAAGGCTTTACTAGGCAAAAAGCTGTTATATCTATTTAAGCATCACACAATCGATAACATAGTAAAAAGTCTTAACAACAACGACAACAACAATAACAGCAATAATAATCAAAACAATTATCATCAGCACAGCAAGGACGGCCGCCGCGTTACCTTCTTTATCCCTTTTCCCTTTATTAACTAATTGCGGTGGCAGAACAACCAAGGCTACCAAGGGCTCAGCTACTCCTTTCTCTTAAATAGCCGAAATAATATACAGGTCAACAACAGTCCTAAAGCTACGTGGCTATCTCGTCATATCGCCCGCGAAAACTAGCTCAAGAAAAAGTAGTACGAGGGGTATAAAGGTGGCCCTGCCGGTATACGACCGGCGACCTTATTCCGTCAAAACACGCTAGCCGCATATAAAGCGGCGCTCGACCGGTTCCGCGAGAGGCTGCTAGTGCTCATGCATATCACAAGCAGGCAGCCCGAACGGTCGCGCGAGCTGCTAAGCCTGCGCGTCCACAACACCATCGACAACAGCATACGCAACATCTTCCTCCACCACGGCCTCGTCTACTTCGTCACGCGCTATCACAAAAAGTACAACATCCAGCAGTCGGTCAAGGTCATTTACCGCTACCTCCCGGGCGAAGTAGGCAAGTTGCTCGTCTAGTATCTCTAGCTCGTCCGGCCTTTCTAAAAAACGGTGCAAGCGCAACTGCAGAACAACACGCAAAAAAGTCCCTACCTATAGTGTACAAACTACACAGCCCGCGCGCCGGAAGATAAAAAAAACGCCAACAGTAATAATCTAAAAGAGCGGAGAATAAAGGCGGCCGCAGCGCGTCGACGTCGACGTAAAAAGAAAGTACGCCGTTATTTTAGCAACCTATCTAAAGCAAGCGAAGCCAAGAAAAAAAGAGAAAAAGGTAAAAAAAGGAGTAAAAAAAAGAGTAAAAAAAGGGGTAAAATAGAAGAGGAGGAGGAAAAAAAAGAAAAAAAGAATATGTTCTCTTTATTTAAGTACGTAAAAAGCGGTAGAAGAGGTAAAAAAAACGACGACGACAACAACAACGACAGCAACGGCAACAAAGATAATACTACAAATAATAAAAATAACAACGAGAACGAGGACAAGAAGGACGACATCGCCTATAGTAACAATAATAGCGTCGAGGACAGCAAGGGCAGTCGTAGTGGCGGTAGCGGCCGGGGCCGTACAATGCAGCAGACCCCCTTATTTGGCACGTGGGGGTCCGGCAGGCTGGCGAGGGCCCTGGAGCAGCACACGGGACGTCTCCTCGGCTGCAAAATCAACGTGAGTGCGTGGCGGCAGCTCGCCATCGCCACGGCCCGTCGCCACATCGCCAGACCGTCCTTCGAGGCCCTCGAGGCCTTCCAGGACCAGGCCGTAGACCTGCAGGCAGGCCACACCACGTTTACAGCGCACATCAGGTACGGGCGGAAGATCAGCCAGGCCCCGTTCGGGTCGAAGTCGCAGCAGTTGCAATTTAAACACGTTAGCCTCCAGTAGCACCGGGTGCTAGGGTTAGGCGCGCTGCACGGCGCGTTCGCGGGCCCCCGGAACAACAAGCGCGTGCTGCCCTTCGAGAGCCACACCGAGGGCGCGCGGGTTAAGCGGCTGCGGCGGCTGCACGCCACGGACATGGGGCTGCGGCTCCGCCAAATGATGGGCCACGTCGACGCCACATTCCGCGCGGGGCAGCAGGCGGTAATCCAGGCGATCCAGCGGGGCGAGAACCCCATCGTGCAGGTCGTAGGCACGGGCGGCGGCAAAAGCCTGTCGTTCATGCTGCCCGCCTACGCCGGGTCGGACGGAATAACCATCGTGGTCGTGCCCCTGCTGGCGCTGCGCCAGGACATGGTAACGCGCTGCGCCTAGGCCCAGATCCCGGCCGAGGTGTTCCAGTCCAAGGCGCCCCCCAGCGTGTCGGCGTCGGTCGTTTTCGTAACGCCCGAGTCGGCGGCCACGTCGGGGTTCGCGACGTTTCTGCAGCAGGTACAGAGCGCTTTCCGACTCGACCGCGTCGTAGTCGACAAGTGCCACATGCTGCTGGACGCCAGCGAGAAGGCGGGGGGCGACGCCACGACAACGACAACGACAACAACAACAACGACCACCACCACCACAGCAGCTTCGGCCGTATCAAGGCGAGCGAAGCCGTTCCGCCAGGCCATCCTCGCGCTAGGCGAAGCCGTCGCGTGCATAGGCGCCCAGCGGATCTTCCTAACGGCCACGCTGCCCCCGCGCAACGAGGTGCGCTTCTACCGCGCCGCCTGCATCGACCCCGTCCACGTGCGGCTGTTCCGACAGCCCACGACGCGCGCCAACCTGCGGTACCGCGTCCACCCCTACCGCCCGTCGCGCCGGGGCAGGTTAGGCGGCCTCGTCGCCGCCGAGGTGCGTCAGCTGCAGTCGACCTATAGCGAGAAAGCCAAAATCATCGTCTACGGCGGCACGGTCCGCCGCGTCTAGTCGCTCAGCTCGACGTTAGCCTGTCCGGCGTACTACAGCGGCGTAAGCGGCGACCATGCAAAGGCGGACCTCTTTCGCGCCTGGGTCAAAAAAGGCGGACCGATCGCCGCGACAAACGCACTAAGCGCAAGCGTCGACATCCCCGACATCCGTAGAACGGTGCATGCGGCGCCACCTCGCATGCTGCGCGACTATATACAAAAAAGTAGGCATGCTGGTCGTAACAAACAGCGCAGCAAATCAATCGTCTTCTACCTACGGCTAGACGACAACTCGGACAACTCGGACAACGACAACGCAGAAGGTAACTATACGCGGCCGGGTGCGTATATACGCCTGGAAAAAAAAAGGCCGGTTATATTTATAAAGAAGTCGAGTCGTCTAAAAAGCGCTCAAGCTAAGTTCAAAAAAACAAAAACAAAAATAAAAAATAAAAATAAAAAAAAAAAGCGGAAAAAAGTAAAACAAAGCCATCTCGCGGGGGGCGAGGTGAAAGTTAATATATAAAAGTTTTTAAAAAGTATGCGGTATCGTCGGGCGGTCTTAAATAAAATAATAAATAGTTAAGCAAATCGTGGAGGTTATAAAGCAGGCGAGGCTCGATATGATCGATGTCGCGTAGCTAGCGATAACAATTCAAATGTAAAGGTAGAAAACGTAAAAAAAGTAAAAAAAGTAAAAAAAAAAAACAAGAGGAAAAAAGAGAAAAATATGGACAAAGTAGACGAGATAAAAAAAAAAGTAGTAAAAAAAATATATAACATAGTAAAAAAAATAAATAACGTGGTCGAAAAAATAAACGAGGCAAAAAAAAAAAAAAATAACGTGGTCGAAGAAATAAACGAGGCGGAAAAAATAAAAAAAGTAAAAAAAAACAACTTAGTAATATTTAGCTCGGATCTATTTGTCGAAAAGAGCAGGCGCAGCCTAACTAAGTCTTTATATTGTCCCTTTTTTAAGCTTCTGCCGCTTTTGCCGCCTACGCCTGTGTTACGCAAAGCGCAGCCTATTCTTAGGTCTCGGCCTTTTATTTCGAAGCCGTCTCCTGGTCCGTTTAAGCCCTAGCTTCCCTATATACCGCATCGCACGTCCTCGCACCATAACGTAGAAAACTATAGCGACTCAGATATAAATAATATACTGGCCAGCTTAAACAAGACTACAGTTATAATCCGGTCTAACGTCTAAAAACAAGTGGCCGAGAGGAAACAGGTAACAGCTAAGGTTAAAACAACGCTGCAAAATCTCTACAAGGAGTGGGAGCACGTCAGGCGATAGCTGCCCCGACTGGCCCAGGCTTGTTTCCTTTGTTTCGACGGGCGCCTAGAAAACCGGCCTTGCTGGGCCCACCGTGGCGAATACGTATGTATCGTCGCGCAGAAAGATCGCGCATGCAAAAACAAACTAGCGGCTATTTTAAGCATAATAATAACAACGAAAAAAATGGCCCTTTATTTAAGCTGTTTCAACTATACGATACTTTACAAGTTTTATATACAATAGACCAAAAATAGAACAAGCTTTGCCCGAACAAATAATAAAGCCGACTGCACCTATAAAAGCTTAGTAGTCGATGCGCTCGCCGAGTACGCTATCGGTCTAAAAAGAGAGCGCCTAAACAAAGTGTTGCAAGACTAGTTTAGGGTAACGCTACATTAATTGCTAGACGAGACAAATCCCAAGGCGGCTAAGAAAGCCTGTAAAACGCTGGCGGAGGCCTTAAGAAAAAAGATAAAATAAGTAAAGCACAAGACAAACATATTATTCCGGCTTTTTTATATAGTTTATATATAAGATTTAACATAATCTAATGGTATACGTTTAAGTATAGTTAGCCCACGACTTGTTATAGTAGACCGGGCTCTCTTGTTACGCGGGCGTAATGCGTGTATAGGTTAAAAAGCAAGATTTAAGTCGTATAAAATAATATATAAAATGGCAATCTATATACAAGCATCAAAAAACAAGAAAAAAGGTTATAAAAGCATGGCCTTAACTAAGCATGGTTTTTTTATGCTTTTCCATAAAAAGGTGTTTACAGAGAGGATCTATACTACACTTATGTTAAGCTTAGTCAAAGTAGTAGACTAATTATACAAGCCTTTTATCTAGATTCTCATCTACTACAAGGCCTTTTTCCCCTTTCTCGGCTTTATACTTGCTTAACAAGTCTTTAGCCTTTTAGTACCTCTATATAGTAAAAACCGTTGTTAACCGGGTTTATTAACGTAGTTAAAACTATTAACCGGATATATTAACGTGGTCAAAACTATTGTTAACCAGATTTATCAACGTGGTTAAAACTAATTCAACTTTCGCCGAGTCTGCCACGCTTTTTTATAAGCGGATATATAATAGAAAAAAGATAGTAGGTAAAGTTACTAGTTGTCTGTACAACTGTTTCTACCGGGCTCTCTTCTACAGGTAGACCGCGTTAATTCCGCTTTTTCACCAGGTTTACAGGGTCTGCAAAAAGGCAAGTCTCCCTTGTTTTCGAGATGCAAAGTACGCCTGTGCCCAGAAGAGGTGGCGTTAGTTGTAGACAGCGCGCGCGTTCGAATAACCTCTGTAATAGAATTTTCTCTAGCCACCTTTTCCCGGGCGAAGGTAAAAATGAAGGCGAAAGTAAAGGCGAAGGCGAAAACGAGGCTGTAGCTGCTATAGCGTGGCAAAAGTCCGCGAGGCTTGTTTTAAATTATAAATAAAGGTCCAGTTTTATAAGGAGGCTTTAAGTCCTTTAAAAACAAAGCGCGCTCTTAACCATCGGTTAAAACGCTTCTAAAGCAGAGCTACAAGATTTTTACAAGATAAAAAAAAAAAAAAAATAATAAAAAAAAAAAAAAGAGAGGGCCGAGGGGGGCATAAATAGGGCGGCAACGCGTCTTTATCAACGCGAAGTATATATATTATACAATATTGTTTTATTTTCTCGCTGGTTTACTAAACAAAGTATTACAAGTATAACAAGTTGTATAGCGGTGCTAAGCAAGCTATCTTATTGTTTTGTTTTTTCGGTAGTTGCTGCTATCGTAAAATATAATATACGTTCGATCCGGGGTAGTTAACAGCATTATTTACGCTAAGTTTACTGCGGCAAGTGCTAGGCTCGTAAGCTATTTTCTTTTAAGCAAGAATAAAGCTGGCGCATTAAACTTTATTAAAGGTGTTAAGCCCTTGTCCTTTCTTCGCCTTTTTCGCCTTCGCTTTTTCTGTTGCTAAACAACTAGAACCTTGGAAATATATATATATTCTATTTATTTATCGACATACCTAGATTATGTTTATTAACTTAATTACTTTATACGTGATCTTTCGACCCCTCGCCACTTTTATGCTCATTTTTTCATTTATTTCTATTTTTCGTAAGCATACCATGCCCCTGAGCTCAAAAAATCACGAACTACTAGATTCATATCATATTGCACGTCTTATTCTTTTTTTACTTCTCTTCCGCTTAGCCAAACTAATTGCCAAGCGTAAGACAAAAAACCTTTTTCTTATTAATTATTCAAATTACATTATTTAGAGAATTCTTCTACCTTAAAAAGCCTTTGCCTCTCCTTATTAAAACTATAACACGATAATATGCCGACCTTGTCCGTGCTAGTACCAGTGACACCAGCACAAACAAATCTTCGTCGAACTAGGTCTTTTTAGAAGTTAATAAAGTAGACATCCGCGATAGCGTACATACGTAACTCCTTCTCTCCGCGTTGTTTTATCCTCCTAATTCCGTCTTTTTATTTTGTCTTCTGTTACCACGACCCTGCGGTATAAATTTAACGGCTGCAGTTATATACACCAAAAGTGATTACGCTACCAAGCCGGAGGCCCCCTCCGATAAAGCAAAAACAGCAGTATTTATTACCTAGTCCTCCACGTAAGACACAACGCTACGGTACAGCGAGAACAGCGGACGAAGAGGTCTTCGCTCGTAGCGCGTACCCGTTTTCCCAGGAACCAGAGTAAAAAAAAGTCGCAAACCACTTTACTTGTCCCAACCAGCCTTCATCCCTGGCCAAAGCTTAGCGCAGTTATCAGCCGATCCAACAAAACATCTAACAACATTATTACTAATATAACGACAGATCGCCGGTATTCGCTGACTCAACAAAAAATACGACTATATTATTCTTCATATAACGCCGGCGATCCGTCATCGGCAACGTATGTGCATTCTATAACATAAACAAAAAGGAGAACCGTCCTAAAGACATACAAGCAGCAGCGAAAGTCAGGCACATAAAGGTCATTCGAACTCGCGCACTTTTTGTATCAAACGCTGTCTTTTATAAGCTTTGATTTAACCCGAATTCGAGGCATAAAAGGGTCGAAATCAAAACGTTCATAAAAAAACGTCGACAAAAAAAACAGTCGACCGTCCTGAAGACCTACAAGCAGCAGCAGAAGTATACGTGTTCTAGACCATAAACCAAAAAATATTTACACTCAGAAAACAGAGCGCTCTAGATCTTAACATAGTACTAAAAAATCAATTCTCAGAGTAGAAAAGCTACTAGAAAATTATTCACCGGGAGTTTCTACGACAAAAAAATATTTATCTATTTTATTTCCCCCCTTTCTACTTTAAAAAAACGATTTTTTGCTTATATCTAAAAATATAAAGTTTATTTTATTTATTATTTTATAATTATTTCTGCTTGTTTTACCGTAGTGTTTTACTTGGTGCTATAACAAAGTTTAAGCTATTATAAAATATAGTTAAACAGAAACATTCTTAGCTGTCCTAAGTATCATCGGCCGGCTAAGCAGCAACGCGCGGACAAAAAAAATAATTAACAAAGGTACGTCAACAGAGGCGAGGGCGGGGGCAGGGGGGATCGTGGCCATAAACGCCTATAAATGCGCCAGGTGTCAGCATCATCCACGCGTTCATACAGTAGCCGCTGCGCAACTATAGCCAAAAGAGCGAGAGCGCATGCATCTTGCTATCGGCGCTTAGGTTAGATAATATCGACGCAGCGTCGAGAGAAAAAGGGGGAGCAGTCGACGTAAAAATGTTAGACCGGCTCTAAAGCAGCCAGAGGAAAACAAAAAAAAGCGCACCTCGCACCGCGTAAAAGGGGGATAGATTCGCCGTCGAATACAAAAATGTTAAAGTTAGTAAAAAAGCTGCGGTATCGGCAGGCAGTACTTAATAAGGCTATAGACGGTCGGGGGAGACCAAGTCGCATGCGACGTAGCTAAAAAAACGTAAAGTATACGATCGATAATAAAATAGCGAAAAAACAAAAAGAAAAAGGCAGTAACAGCAAGAACAGCGAGAATAGCAAAAACAAAGAGAACAAAAAGAACAAAAAAGGCAGCGAAAGCAGCAGCAAAAGCAGCAGCAAAAACAAAAACTAAAATAAAAACAAGAACAAAAACGAAAAAAAAAACGCATGCGTGGTTACATCGAACGTTTAGCATATTAACAAAGGCTGCTGATTAGGTCTAGGCGTTTATGTTTACGTGTATACTAAACACGTTTTCCGACCGAAGCACGCAAGGCAGCATCCAGGCCTTCACTCCTTTGCACTTGTTCTAGCCTGACCAGGCTGCGCTTCTTAAACAAAAATACCGCGCGCAGAGATGCCTGCTCCTACCTCTATTAGCTCGACATAAACCTAGAAAAAACGTTATACTCGAGAGACCAGGTAAACATGCAGTAAAATGCGCGCTGTTTTTATTTACACTTCTTGTTTTTATCGCTTCTGCTTTTTCTTCCACGATAGCCTTTTTTTTTTCCCCTGTTTTTGCACCACGTTTACTCTCTTGTACTCTTTTATATCCCGGAGCGTATTGCCCAAACCGTCGCGGCATAATAATCTTAAACAACTACCGGCCTCGTCATAGTAAAAAACGGCAACAATACAATGCGCGACCTTGCGCATCCCAGGCGCGCGAACAACTAAACGCGCAGCAAAACCTGCCTTTCCCACTAAACAAGAGAACCTAGTATTCTTACGTAAGAAGTTCCCTTTTACCTAATAAACAATAGTCGAAGTACTAACATGGACATAAGCATACAAGACCATGTGGCCAAACAAATATAATAAAGAGTTCCGCGCATTGTCTGCAATGCTACATGCTAGCCAGTCGTGCTATTTATCCAGAAAGCGCGCATGGCCTTGCTGGCCACGTAAAAGTACAGCTCGCCTCGGTATATTTAATATCTTATTTTCGTTCTGTATCTTTTTATTGATTGTTCGGTCTCTAGTAATATATCGTCAAGCTTATATACACCGCGTTTTTATTCCCCAGCCGAAAAAAAAAGTATCCTGTCGCGCAACGCAAGCGCTTACAAAAAACAACACGCAACAACAAATAAACACTATTCATCACGATCGACTTTACGCTCTGCAAAATCTGCCCTGCAGAACTTGTCTGCAGAATCTGCCCTGCAGAACTTGTCTGCAGAATCTGCCCTGCAGAACTTGTCTACAGAACTTGCCTGCAAAACTTATCTGCAGAACTTGCCTGCAGAACTTGTTTACAGAATTTGCCCTGCAGAACTTGTCTGCAGAACTTGTCTGCAGAATCTGCACTGCAAAACTTGTCTGCAAAATCTGCCTTGCAGAACTTGCCTGCAGAACTTGCCTGCAGAACTTGCCTGCAGAACTTGCCTGCAGAACTTGCCTGCAGAACTTGCCTGCAAAGCTTTCGATACACCAACGCACCATACATCAGGCGGCCGCGCTATCTACCGATCTAAAAAAATAAAACTTAGTTTAGTGCGGTTCCTAGGTCCTCGTCGCACGAGGCATATCCTACTTCGAGGTCTTCCCAGACTTAGAAAATATAACGTCGGAGGCCAGAAATCGAGGCTTTAATTTACCTCTCGAACCTGCTGTTAATCATATTCTAACCTCGTTAGATCCTCCGGCGCTAATAACGCCAGCACAAACGAACCCTCGTCTTGCTAAAACCTCTTAGCGCCACGCGCAATCGAGATCTCATAATCCTAGCAAGTTTCTGTCGTCGCAGAAACAATAAATATATATCAATCACCTTTCTAAAGGCGGTGCAGAACCCGACCTTAGCCTAGGCGCAGGCTTCCGGTAATCGAACAAACTAGCGCTGCGGGCGCGTAAGAGGTTAAAGGCATTCTTATATACTGCCCTTTACAAACCACGCATTTAGGCTTATCTCGCCAAGGCTTTCGTCCTGTTCACACTACGACACCAAAACTCCGAGGCCTAGATCTCTTCTGCCCGCAAGACCTAGACCTTTTCTGCCTCCAAGGCCTAAACCTTTTCTGCAGAAGTGGTCATTTTAGTCGCGGTCTTAAGGAAAGAGATGCTATTAAAATACTATAGTCAAACAATCTTTAAAAGAGTGCTATTCATATTTATATAGCGAACGCAGATTCCGATCGCGGCATGTTTTTTTTACTGCTCTATCGATAACCTGCTTATATATGCCTAGAAGAACAAGAAAAAAGTACTTGCGCCTAGTGATGGGCAATTGATTTCTGCCGGATTTCCGTGCCCCAGGTTCTCTCGACTAGCAGTTAATCAAACAGCTAATAATTCGCGAAAGAATATATGTTTGCGCGGTTTTTTCCGCTGCCTCTACCTTGCATCCTTATCACGAGAGCCTCGTACTTTTAACCCGAGAGCCTCGCACTTTTAACCTAAGAGCCTCGCATTCTCCTTTTGACAGCCTCGAATTTTTCTCTCGAAAGCCTCAAATTCTCCTCTCGAAAGCCTCGCATTCTTACCACGAGAGTCTCGCACTCTTATCTCGAGAGCCTCGAATTCTTCTCTCGACAGCCTCGAATTCTCACTCCGACAGCCTCGCATTCTTATCCTAAAAGCCTCGAATTCGCCTCTCGAAAGCCTTAAATCGCCATCGCGGAAGCCTTGCATTCTTATCCCGAAAACACCCTTTTTACAAAGCTTGGGAAAATGGTCCGCGGTCGGCTATTCGATAGCCGAAAAAAGCAGTCCTTACTCCGTTCCAGTTTATCTCGCGAAAAAAAGCGATAGGTGACCTTTCTACTCTTGAAAATAAGTTGGCCGACGACTGCGTAAGATATTCCAACCATTAACTCTCACTAGGTTCTACCCATACCTTGCAGAAGCAAATACAGACTATACCCGCGCACCCATACAGAATAAACTTTCGTACATTATGGCAGGAAGCGCCTGGCTGGCTAGGTGGTACAACAGCATCTAAACGTCTTTTATTTCCAGCAGATAGCCAAAAAAAAGTCAAGCGTACCTCCAAGAAAAAAGAGGGGAAGAGTTAACCTAAACCGGCTTATTAAGACTATACCTACTATATGCCAGCCGACCGACGCGCGAGTAGGCCAAACAAATCATAAAGACCAAAATAAACCGATAACAATTATAGGAAGCCCAACGCGCGAGTAGGCTAAACAAATTATAAAGACCAAAATAAACCGATAACAATTATAGAAGCCCGCCGCGCTTAACGCTTTCTAAAGAGTAAAATAAAGCCTGCGCGGTATAATTAACCTTAAGGTTCTACCGTGCGCTCGACAGCCGATTAGTTATTCGTTGTTTATTCTTTGTTTATTTCTTAGCCTGTTTTAATTAATTCGACTAATTTGTTGATTCTTTATAAGGAGGTGGCCGGCTAATAATAGTTAGACAAAGGTACGCGATGGCGGCGACCCGGAAAAAAATTAATTCAGGCGGCTTAGCTTCTATGAAAAAACTATTCTTGTCGTCTCTGTTACGGTGCGCCGGACGGAGTAAAGCCTACCGACATTTGCTTGCCGGATAGGTTTACCGCGCAAAAAACTCTGCAGAGGTTCCAGGACTGCCGGATTATTCGACCTTATATATTAATAAAACTTTGTATATTAACAAGACTTCATATATTAATAAGATTTTATAACCTTAAACCTTTGCTATGCGAGAGTAACACGTGTAATTAGCAAATAAAAAAAAGCTTGTTTTTTTATAGGTATTTTATTACTAAGCAAAGGGTGTCGATTGGTTAATAGAACTATAGCATATCGAACGATCGTTTACGATAGCGGCTTATATGAACTTTCTGAACAAGGGCGAACTAGGGCCAGTTTCCCTCGCAGTATATAGACGCACCGCGTTTTTATCTAGTATTGGTAGTAGCGTTATAATCAGGCGGCGTTATGATCTTATCGCCTGATTTAATGCTCTCGATAAGGCCAAGACTATACAATATGCTACGAGAGCTGCTCGGCCTACTTTTTATAGATTTAGTCTGCCTTTAATGTCCGGTCTTTTTAGCCTTACTAAACATAAAGGCTTCCTTAGATTCTAATAGTTTTTTGAATACTAGATGAGAGAAGAGCTTATAAACGTAAGGTAGAACAATCGGTTTAAATAAAAAGGCTTGCTTACTAGCCTCAGGCGTTCTTCTTCTCTCGCCTCCCGGTAAAGCTTACGCTTGGTTGGCAATAATAAAAGGTTTTCACGTCTCTTTATAAGTAATGCTGAGAGATGATCTCGTGGTCAAGGCTATACGCCTGGTCGTGTGTAAAATTAACGTTCGCGACAACAGCCCCTCGGAAGTCTATAGTGCGGTTGACAGCATGCTATTTAGCGAAAGCCGCAGATAATCCATATATGCGCTTCATCCAAGTGCTAAAACAAGATTTAAACTTGTTAAAGACAACATGTCGGCGTTGGCTATAATAATGCTTATAGTAATCAAAATATATTAGCAAGATCGTAATCTAAAAAAATAGCTAGTAAATAAAATCGTCGATACTTAAGCGCAGGTGACCTTAGCTTATAGTAGATTTTTTTTTCTAAAAGCTTTTTAGCCTAGAAGAAGATTTAGATCTAGTCGCTAACAGTATAATTAGATTTTCCGCGATTGCCTACCGAAAACATCTTTTACAAGATTTTGCGAAAGTAAAACCTGCGATCAATCTTTAAAAATCTATATATATACCGATAATAAGGAATTGGGTATGCCGCGCGTATTTCACTTGTTTAGCAGGTCTATAAGTTGTTAAAAAAGCACTAAGGCTAGAGATTAAGCCTGGGTTTATTTTCTCTCGTGCGCGAGAACTAATAACGTCGATAACGGAAAAAAAAGCTGCGGGCTGCTATACCGCGTATAACAAAACATCGCCGCTGCTAAGTCTTGCGTGCGGGGGCAGGGCAGCTGTATATGCTAAAATAGGCAGCGGAGGGCGGGGCAGCCGCTACTGCTTTCTCTAGCACGTGAGAAAAAAAACCGCAGCTGCTATTTTATAGAAAAGGAAACTGCAATAGCTTGCTCTAGCACGTGTAAAAAGAAAACTGCTGCTGTTCGCACGCGTAAAAAAAAAAAAACGGTACCTACCTAAGTACCTTCTCTGGTGCGTAAAAAGAGGTTCACAAGGTACACGCGTCGGCAGGTGCGGCGCACTCTCCTGTTATGGCCCCTATATACGAGAGCAGAATAGCACGCTTACTAAGGCTACAGATGCTTCGGAAGCGATTCCTAAGGGCGCAAAGTCCAACGCGAAAAAGTTCTCCTGTCCAAGAACGCAAGTCAAAGGAAAAGCGAGAAAAAAAAGCCCGCCGCGTTTTCGATAGATCTAAGTCGTCTTAAATAAATAAGTTACACATGCAAATTCGACCTATATTAAAATAAGGCATAACACTAAGCGTAACCGTTTTATTCTTTTCTGCTGTGTTTTCTTTCCGTATATTTAGCTCCTACAAATTTTCTTTAAATCTTTCTTTTATTTATACTTTATTATTATCATCTTCCTCTATCTCTAGGTCTTTTTCGTCTGCTTTTATATTGTCGTTAGCAGTAGGCTGCCCGCCTGTTCTCTAGTCTTTTACCGGCTTAACAATGTCCTGCAGCACAGCTATTAACAAGTTAGCCTTGGATTCGCACTATAGTTAAGTTTTACTTACTCCTAGCTGCTAACTAGTCTTTATAAAAAATAGCATCTACTTAGTTTAGGCAAGTCGCAGCTTTAGCTTTAATAAATAACTCTTAAGCCTCCTTAATCTCGTTGTTAACAATATCGATCTAGGTGCATTAGCATTTAATTTAAGGCATAGTAGAGGTCGAGGCGCATACTATGACACATTCCTTAAAACTTTAGCCCTTTTGTGCCTTTTAGCAATAAATATATTTTTTTAAATCTAAACCCACATCGTAGGAACAGTGGTGGTCCTTGTCTTATGCACATTAAAAGTGAACTCTCCACGACTTAAGGTACTTACTTTAGTCAACCGGCGCACACAGTGTACACACGATATTTTACATTCGATAAAGGTAGCCTCGTCCTAATTTATTCAGGTTAGCTTCGAATTCGAGTCCATTTAGCTTTGCTTCTTTACCGGCCGCCCGGGAGAACGCATAAGCAGGTCCAGAGAGCTGCTTCGCAGCAGGTCCTTTGTTTTTTTTGTTTGGGGTGGATTTAGTAACGCGGCCGCCGCGCGTACTGCCAGACTTCTTCTTCGGTATCGGCATGCCAAATTTGAACGTAATGCGAGGCGAGCGGGGGAGGGGAAAATAAGAGCAAAAGCAGAAAAAAGTACTATGCGATAAGTTAGCGACTTAAATTCGAGGGTAATTCGAGGGTAATTCGATGCGTGGTTGCCACTCACTAAAAAAGTAGTTGTTGAGAGAAAAAAAAAAAAGGCCTCACCTGGCTAACAAGGATTACAGATATAGCTACCGCTGCCTGCTCACTAGACCATAAGCTAACCCCATTTTAGCCGATGTTGCCCCGCCTGCTGCACTTATTTTTCGACCTATCTTTCGACTTATCTCTTAATCTATTTCTATATTTAATTAGCCTCGCATTCGCTGGCCAAATTATCCACTACCTAAGCAACATATATAAGCATACGTATAAGCAGCTCTAGGCTAGCTTCGAGCTCTTCTCTCTCTATACTCAAGTTTTTTTTGCCTCCTTATTAGAGGTTTTACCGCTAGATCTTCAGCCGAAATTGGCTTACGTCCCTTTAATACAAGTTATATATACATTACAAGTGTGTGCCCTGGTTTTTTTGTTGAACGTGCGTTAACATTAATAAGTTAAGGAATATATATGCTAAGTTATTAATAAAGTCGACAGAGAGAGACAAGATAACGCAGTCTGTCGCCGACGACTACTGGCATGTCCATAACGCAGCCCCCTGATCCTAGACTTGTTAAGGCTTTCTAGAGGTAGCTTCACGGCCTCGACAGCAGTTCTCCTAGCAGTTTTTTCTAGTCTACGATCTATAGGCTGTTTCTAGATCTAATAATAATTCTTTAAAGTATACAAGTTATACTGCTTACGTAGACAGGTATAGCTGCTTTCCGCTCTTTTTATCCCGGCATTCCTAAGTTGTCTCCTAGCTAATATACGCTCTCGTCGGATTAAGCTACTAAACGCAAGTTTTACTCTTAAACGCATGGTTATTTAAGCCTTTACAGAACCGAAGTCGAAATGCCTCGAGAGCAGTTCTCCTAGCAGTTTTTTCAAGTCTGCCATCTAGATGCTGTTCCTAAATCTAACGCAGCGATTTTCTAAAACATGCAAATTACGCGTACTCGAAACTTGCGTAGAATGCTTCCGCGATTTACTAACAAAATGTGCGCATAAAACAATATAAACAAAAAGAATAACCGTCCTGAAGACCTACAAGCAGCAGCAGAACTCGGAAGTCAAACACATAGAAGTTATTCGAACTCGCGCACGATCAAAAACGAACGCTGCCCTTTTTTGGCTCCGATTCGACCCGAATTCGAGGTGTAATCAAGGCGAAACCGAGAACAAAAAAATCTTTTGCGCGGAGTTACTTGTTTATACCAAAGTTCAGCAAACGGTTATGCCGCTATATTAGAGGGACTGATTACTTTGTCGGCTTTAAGCAAGCCGTCCTATTCGGGTGCCTTGCCGCCATTTATATAGATAGTCACTTCAACACTCGAACATACGAAGGCCTTACTACCGATAATAATAATACACTTTAATATTCGGGCTCTAATAGCTACAAAAACAAAAGCCTACGACAGGCGGCTTCTGCCAGTCAAGGCACTAAAGTACTGCATGCTTCGCTAAAGACCCAGAATCCAGTCCGAGTCCTTCGATCTAAAAGCTTCTGCCGGTTAATCAGAGCACTAAAGCACTGCATGCTTCGTTGAAAACCCAGAATCCAGTCCGAGTCCTTCGATCTAGAGGCCTCTGCCAGTTAGTCAAGGCACTAAAGCACTATATGCTTCGTTAAAAACCCAGAATCTAGTCCAAGTCCTTCGATCTAAAGGCTTCTGCCGGTTAGTCAGAGCACTAAAGCACTGCATGCTTCGCTGAAAACCTAAAATCCGGTCCAAATCCTTCGATCTAAAAGCTCCTACTACAAGGCGCTAAAGCACTGCATGCTTCACTAAAGACCCAGAATCCAGTCCAAGTCTTTCGACCCGGAGGCTCCTTTAGCGATCGCAATAAAAGCCCGTATTTGCTTTCGTATAGTTTACGCTATAATAGTCTTTATTATATCGTGGCGTTCCGAAAACACTGCAACTAATACAGTAACCTTTATAACTAGTTTAATCTGCTATATTAAAACAAGTGCGCACCTTATACGATATCGGGAAAAAAAATAGCCGTCTCGAAAACATGCAAGCGGCAGCAAAAGTTAAGCATATAAAAGTCATCAGAACTTACGCACTATCAAAGTCTTACGTTGCCTTTCTTTAGCTCCAATTCAAGCCAAATTCGAGGTATAACCAAAGCGAAATCAAAAATAAAAAAATCTTTTCCTGCGGAACATACTATTTATACTAGGTTTACGTACATAATTATATCGCGTTTATTCCACTTGTTCACCGGGCCATTATGTCTTTAAATGGCTATCCCGGCAGAACTCCCACTCTTTTTATCCCGGCATTCCTGTATGTTCTCTTAGTTAATATACGCCTTCGTTAGACTAGGCTACCAAACGCAAGTTCTTCTAGTAGTTTTTTCAAGCCTGCGATCTATATACTGTTGCTAGATCTCGCGCAGCAATTCTTCTGGCAGTTCTTTCAAGCCTGCGATCTATATGCTGTTGCTAGATCTAACGCGGTGATTCTCCAGGGTATAACAATTCCACTGTTTATACTAGGTTAAACTAGACGATTATCCGGCGTTTATTCCACTCGCGCACTAGCCCACTATATCTCTAAAGAACCCTTTCGTTACCGAGCGCTTGAGGCGTCTAAAGAAGCACTGCCAGTCAGTTAAGGCACTAAAGCACTGCATGCTTCGCTGGAGACCTAGAATCCGGTCCGAGTCTTTCGCCCCGGAGACTCCTTTAGCGATCGCAATAAAAGCCTATATTTGCTTTCGTATAATTTGCGCTATAATGGTCTTTATAAGTGGCGTTCCGAAAACACCGCAACTAACACGGTGGCCTCTATAACCAGTTTATAACATAAACTAAGTTAAAAACGCGCAGGCAGCAGCAGAAGTTAAAGACATAGAGGTCATTCAAATTCGTGTACTATCTAAGACCAACGCGACCTTTTTTCGGCGTAGATTCGACCCGAATTCGAGGCATAAAGAGGGCTAAAACAAGAACAAGAGAACCTTTTCCTGCGAAATACACTGTTTATACTACGGTTACATACATAGTTATACCGCGTTTATTCGACTCGATTTGATAGACTTCGCCGCCGCGCCTCTCCGGGACTAAACTGCTGCCTTAGGTCTCCCCCTCCTTATGATTAGGATCTAAAGTAGCGTTAAAATTAAGTTCGCTATCAAGAAATAGTTTTCTAAATATATCGTCGACAACTACTTCAGCTTGTTTATTTGTAATTCTAAGGCGACGTGTCCTTATTTATTTATTGCGTGGATTTCTTTTACGTGGGCTAATCTCGGCACTATTACGACTTATCGGCTCAAATCTTGCCTAACAGTGGTTATTTAAGTTCATAATACCTTTAGACCTTAAAAACTCTTGTAGCCGATACTTAAATCAGAAAGTACCGATAGGCTTATTATCTTTAGTGAAGATTGAGCGCCTAATATGCTTTGGCTTTATGGCAGTTTCTTTAAGTCTGCGATCTATATGTTGTTGCTGGATCTAACGTGGCGATTCTCCGGGGTATAATAATTCTACTGTTTATACTAGGTTGAACTAGACGGTTATCCGGCGTTTATCCCACTCGCGCACTGGCCTACCACCACTCGAAAAAACCCTTTCGTCACCAAGCTACCCTTAGACTTTAGAAACTCTCGTAACCGATACTTAAATCGGAAAATACCGATAGGCTTATTATCTTTAGTAAAGATTAAGCGCCTAATGCGCTAGGCCACTATATCTCTAAATGGCTATCCCGGCAGAACTTTCACTCTTTTTACCCCGCCATAAACGATCAAGCAGCGCAAAAGCTTTTTAGGAAAAGATTCCAACAGCAGCTACAGCTTAATAGGACTAGTGACGTGCAAGCGGCCGCGGAAGTGAGAGTCATAAAGGTCATTCGAATTTACGCCTTATTTAGCACGAACTCTGCCTTTCTTCGGCTCAAATTCGACCCGTATCCGAGGTGTAAAATAAGCAAACAAGGTAAAATCGAGAACAAAGGAATTCTTTTACGTAGAATCAATTGAACGCAAAGGCTATAATATATTCAGCATCCGTGTCAAAGTTACCAACACCCGGGTCTTCGAAGGCCATTTTTTTAGTCTTATAGCTGTTATCGATAAAACATAGGCAAATGCTAAGCGCTGCTTAGCAGAAAAAGTTAAGAAAAGGCCGTAGGAATAAAATATAAGTTGCCGCATGGCCAAACCCTTATAATAAACATAAACAATATATAATTTCGCAATTTAAATTTCGGACATTACGTATGTTTAGGTTTTTTTTTCTTATAGCTTCATCTATGCTTTTCTTTTGCTAGACTTTCGGAAAAGATCTCGAAGCCTGTATATACTTATACCCTTTAGCTCATGTACTCTATATATTTAGTATCAACAGCTAAACTACTTTTTTAGTGCCGTAAGCTTTCGTTTTCTGGACGACCTCAGGAACTAGTACTCTTTTTTCCGCTTCGGTTTCCAGCATTCTCCACACGAGGCTGTCGATCTTTAAAACCTCTACGCGCAACTCCTGCTTAGCCTTTTAAACTTCGTCTAGCCACAGCCCTATCTTTTGCCAAGCTGTCACACAATCTGCGTCTTATGCATACACATAAAAGATCTGCCAATCCAGAGGATAATATTTTTTTTCCGGTAGCAGGATTTATCCCAAAATAAACAGCATAAGCACGCCGAACGCCTACACGTTACCAGCTTTCCCCCTGTGCCCTAACGCTAAAAACTCAGGGAAAATATACCAAAAAGACCCGCCCGCTTAATACGCAGTACTATCGCAAGTAAATAAGCCGAAGTCGATTAAAATAGCCCCGCGATAAAGGCTGAACAGGACGTTAGCCGCTTTAACGTCCATATGGACTAAATCCTTCCTGTAGATATAGTCTAAAGCGGCAGATATGTCGGCAAAAACTCGTTCTGCATCCGCTCTTGCGAGGTTGCAATAAAAGAGGTTTGGTTGTAGCGTAGTCTGCTTCGCCAGAGATTATATGTCGATATACTCTATATAAATGCATAAAAACCGGGCGTTAGCGCCTATAAATTTAGCAATATAAGACTACGAAAATTAGCTATTCCTTGTTTTTATTTACATAGTAAAAAAAATCAAAAAGCCCTTATATGCTGCTTTACTCTAGCGTGATTTCGGACTTCCTTAAGCCAGTCCTTTGCCGTATTTATAATCGCCAAGGAGCTATCGGCGTCCCTGTTGATATAAACGGTCCGGACAACCTTTACAACTACTATCTTACTAGAGAAGTGGGAGTAATAGGCGCGAAACACTATTAAATTTCGATTTACTATTACGTTCTCGCCACGCGTTATAGTATATGCCGCACCCTAAGCGCTGGTCACTTCGGCGACCTTGCCGTTATCTAGCTGTTTAAATGGGTGGGAAGCGAAAGGAAGGGGAGAGGGTGGCACCGATGAAAGCGCGGCTTTTTCTGTAGCTACAACAGGTCGACCTTTCCTAGGGCGGGCGGCCGCTTAGAAAACAATCAGTAGGCTTTCTATGTTGTCTATTTTTCTTATCCTCGCTTTTAGATTGTCGCTTTGCGATAACGCAAGAGGCTTTTTCGTTAAAGGTAGCGCGCTAGCCTAGCTTATACTTTGTCTTTCGGTATTATAATTTATGTTTACTACGAATCCGTGGCGAAAGAGAATAGAAAAGTCCAAAATGTAAAGCCGGGCGCTAGTAAAAAAAGACTAGCATTCTAGGCCCAACGTTTTAGAGAGGCAGTACTTTACCTGGAGCTTTTGCGGTGGCTGCGAGGAAAAGGTGGTATGTTTGTTATTACGCTGCTGCAATATAATTATTTCCGGCGAGTTGTTTTAAAAAGCCACAGTGTCGTCAGTCGCATTAAAATATAGATCACACCTCGCTTTCCTCTCGCGACCGGTTTCTTGGGGCTCGACGAACATAAGTTTAATACTGTACCCCACTATGTTACTAGTCTGGTTAAGATCTAGCTTTTTCATACGATCAACAGCCTCCGGCTGGGCGTCCGGGTCTAGATAAAAGGTCTGCCTTTCTTGCTCTCTAGGTTGATTTTTGGGGAGGCTTATTGGCGTTAGGGTTAGCGTTACAGGATTTAGAGCGGCTCTCAAAACAATTCGCCTGTGTTCCGACCTAAGGATCGGATTTAGCGTGTTTTGGCCGGTGAAAGGTATAGAAAGTGCATTGGCCCGTCGCAGACCCTCTTAGAGCTCACTTGGCGTGAACTTATTCGTATCGCCAGAACTAAGACATAAATCGTGACTCTCTTCTATCGTCAAGGGCCAGGGTAAATTATCGAGGTTTTTATAAGGCAAGTCTACGCTACATTTGTTAGCTTATTTTTTAAATCAACATAATAATCCGCATTTCAAGAAAAAAAAAAAAAAAATCAACAAGTAAAAAAAGATTTACATAAAGTATATATATTAGTGCATAAGTAATCACAATAAATCTAATAAGACGCAGGCAAAAAAAAGAAATAAAAAGAATATAGATTATACTTGGTACTGCTTTCTTATTAACAAAAAGCAAAAATCACGCGGTAAAGAGCAAATGAACAAGCCTTGGGTGCACGGTGGGTATGCTGAATACGACAGGTCGCCCACGCATTATTATCACGGTGCTTTAAACGAACAGAGACCGCCTTAGAAACAATATTTTATAGTCGAGACGATAACAGCTGTATTTACTACTAAAACGTATTATTAAGTTTTATATAGTATTTACTGTCCTTGCATGCCCTTTAAAGTGTTAAAACTATTTTTATATTAGATTACTATCTATTGTCGGACTGGTCGCATCTTGCATGCCAAGTAGCTAGAAACTACTATTCCACAACCTTACAGGGCGCGCTATTTATTTATCATAGGCTGTTCAAAAGCTACAGGGGAGTGCTTACAGAAGACCTCCTCGGCGTGCTACCACAGCAGTATAAAAAACAAAATATTAATGTTTTATGCTTTATACCCGAATGTAAAATAAGAGGCATTTACCTATAAGAAGCACTTTTTCGTCTATTATTAAAAGGGTAAAACCACGATGTTGTAGCCTAGTAAGCAAAGGTCGGGTGAGAATTTAGCCATGGTTCCATAGTTTAAAAGCATGCAGGTAAGTTAGCTGATAAACAAGCCGAAAAAATAAAAGATCTACACGTATAGTTTCCACGACGGTAGCATGCCTAAAAAACCTCCCTTTAAGTAGATTGCTTGTTTTCTTATATCGCGAGCCCGTTACAACACAACAAATGCAGTTCGATCTTATATTATCTGCCCACCTTAGTTTAAAACTACTACTAATAAATAATAAATAGCAAGTTATTTTTTTCTGTTGCTGTTCTCGCATTTTTAGTCGGGCGCGCGTCTGCTTGCTCTCTCTACTCTGCTAAGATCTCTTAAACAGTGCTTATTTATACTATTAACACAGTCGAAAATAATCCTCGTTAGTTAGCTTTACCTCAAGATAATACTACATACAAAAATAATATATCTTTTTTTTTAGTATCGCGCTCGCTGTTGTCGCAAAGTCACCCTTATTCGATTCTTATTCTTTTATTCTTTACGTTATAAATTTAAAGCGTCCTTATCCTGATCCTTCCGCTAATCCCAATTAGCGTTGGCCCTAGTGGAAGTTCGCGCTCGAACCTGACGCCCTTTTTACAACACTATACACACGGTTTAACCAGATAAACCTCGCGATCCAAAATCCCAAAGCCTTTCTTTTAAACGTCCGCGAAGTCGCCGACCACAGCGAAACGATCGAAAAATTATACTCGGGGCTTACCGAGCGTCGATCGTACCGCGTCCGCGAACTACATATAGCTTGGGCCAGCGCAGCCCAGTATATTACCGCTTGTCCAAATACTTTCGAGTATCAATGCGCACACAAAAAAAGAGACAAAGATAATACCCCCGGCGAAACTTATTGGAATAACTTCATTATAATAGCGCAATCTCTGTCCTTTGATTCTATAGTGCGCTTCTTTAACAGGTGGGTTTATATTTAGCGCGAAAAAGACGATCGGACCCGCGAGATAATCCAAGGAATAAATAGCAAGAAACGCAAGAGAAGCTACTGCGCGGTAGAAGAAAACAACAAAAACGATCGATCGCTGCGCCCGCTAGACATCCCGCGTTCCAGTTCCTGCAGAGATTCAGAGTAGAAGGAGAAGAGGTATCGTTCGCCAAGACTACCAAGCACGATTTAGAAGGGTAGGAGCGGTAGGTTACGAGAACGGCACCGACGGCCGATCGCGTTGTACAGTCTAAAAGTCTGCGACAACTGCTGCCTACAGCAGGGTCCACGCAGAAGCAATTTTTTTCGAGTGTACACCGGTCCACAGATACCATTCGAGTACCTCGCCCTATATATAAAAGTTCTGTTCAGCGTCGGGGATCATAGCGAGCTCTGCGACAGAAGCCAGAAATCCAATTGCGACAGTTTTTTATACCTTTTTACAGGTAGCATTGTTCGATGGCTTAAGGACAAATACGCTGGTATACAAGCGCATCATAGAAAAAAAGGACTTTCGTTGCCCGTGCTACTCGTTCTATAGGACGCAAACCGGTAATAGTCTACTATAGCCGGCGTCCAGCACTTAAGCCATATCGCGTGAAATAAAATCGCTAAATCAAATGGCGTTAAGGCCTTTCCTTTCTTTACGTGCCGCGCTACGCAAATAAGCGTCGACGTTTTTTATACACCTTCTAATAGCAGCACTATATCCACGTCAGTGTCAGGTATATTTGTCCTAGCGTGAATGAAATAGCCCTACAGTCGCGTTAGGGTAGGTTGAAAAGGGTCAGTAGCCATAAAGGTATATTGGTCAAGGGGGCCCCTGGCCCTTCCCACTGGTAGCTAGGGGGGTTAAGGGGAGAGGGAATAGCCTGTATATAAAGACAAAGCCTGCTAGGTATACACCTGTGCCTTATCTAATACGAACGCTGCCTTTTGTAAGCTTTAATTCGACCCGAATTCGAAGCACAGAAGGTTTATAATCGAAAACAAGAGAAACCCTTCCTGCAAAATTCCCTATATTCTAGTTTTCCGTCAGGGTTATACCGCGTATCTTCGACTTGTTCACCAGGCCACTATATCTCCTAATACCAATCTCGGCAGAGCTTTCACTGCTAAACCTAGTATGCGCGTTGTATACTACTGATAAAGCAGACGACCGTTCTAAGGACCTACAAGCAGCAGCAGACGTTAGACACATAGAGGTTATCCGAACTCGTACACTATATACGTCTCACGCTACCCTTCTTCGGCTCGAATTCGACCCCTATTCGAGGTGTAAAAAAAGTGCAATCAAGAACAAGAAAATCTTTCCTGCAAAATTTATTGTTTCTACTAAAGTTCTCTATATAGTTATACTATGTTTACTTAACTTGTTCACTAAGCTGTTATATCTCCCGGGGTTCGGAAACCTCTAGAAATGCGAACTACTGGGTACTATAGCGTTCATGTCCATTAGGGTTTTTTACGACACGGTCACTATTATCTTGTTCCCACGGCCTCTGTCAGTTTTAGACAAGCCGTCCTACTCGGGTGCTTTGCCGCCATTTGTATAGATGGTCACTTCGACGCCGGGTACATCTTGGATAACAGCTATAGCGAGAGCCAGGCTCCAGAATACATGTAGGAACTAAAACCCTGAAAACGTTGCGGTTGCGCCAAAGTAGTGCTAAAAAGTGTATTATTAAAAAAGAAGGTAGTAAGTTAATGGTCTTAAAGTACTAGTTTGTTTACCCCTTGAATTCGCGTATTATTTAAGACTCACGCTGCCTTTCTTAGGCTTTAATTCGACCCGAATTCAAGGCGTAAAAAAAGCGAAATCGAAAACAAGAAAAACCTTTCACACAAAATTCCTTGTTTATACGCAGTTAAAATAAACGGTTATATCGCGTTTATTCTACCTGTTCACCCGGCTACTTTATCTTTAGATAGCTATCCCGGCAGAACTCCCACTCTTTCTATCCTGGCATTCTTATGTGTTCTCTCAGTTAGTATGCGCTTTCGTTAGACTAGCACTCTTTCTATCCCGGCATTCCTGTATGTTCTCTTAGTTAATACGCGCCTTCGTTGGATTAGGCTACTAAACGCAAGTTCTTCTGGTAGTTTTTTTAAGCCTGCGATCTATATGCTGTTGCTGGATTTAACGCGGCGATTCTCCGGGGTATAACAATTCCACTGTTTATACTAGGTTAAACTAAACGGTTATCCAGCGTTTATTCCACTCGCGCACTAGCCTACCACCTCTCGAAAAAACCCTTTTATCACCGAGCTACCCGCAGACCTTAAAAACTCTCGTAACCGATACTTAAATCGGAAAATACCGATAAGCTCGTTATCTTTAGTAAAGATTAAGCGCCTGATGCGCTAGGCCACTATATCTCTAGATGGCTATCTCGGCAGAACTTCTACTCTTTTTACCCCGCCATAAACGATCAGGCAGCGCAAAAGCTTCTTAGGAAGAGATTCTAACAGCAGCTACAGCTTAATAAGACTGGTAACATACAAGCGGCCGCAAAAATAAGAGTTATAAAGGTCATTCGAATTCGCGCCCTATCTAGCACGAACTCTGCCTTTCTTCGGCTTAAATTTAACTCGAATTCGAGGCGTAAAAAAAGCAAAATCAAAAACAAGAAAAACTCTCCACACAAAATTCCTTGTTTATACGCGGTTAAAATAAATAGTTATATCGCGTTTATTCCACTTGTTCACCCGGCCACTCTATCTCTAGATAGCCATCCCGGCAGAACTCCCACTCTTTCCATCCCGGCATTCCTGTGTGTTCTCTCAGTTAGTATACGCCTTAGTTAGACTAGGCTACCAAACGCAAGTTCTCCTAGCAGTTCTTTCAAGTCTGCGATCTGCAGGCTGTTGCTAGATCTCGCGCAGCGATTCTCCTGGCAGTTCCTTCAAGCCTGCGATCTATATATTATTGCTAGATCTAACATGGCGGTTCTCCGGGGTATAACAATTCCACTGTTTATACTAGGGTAAAATGGACGATTATCCGGCGTTTATTCCACTTGTGCACTACCACAACTTATCGGCTCAAATCTTGCCCAACAGTAGCTATCTAAGTTTATAATACCCTCAGACCTTAAAAACTCTCGTGACCGATACTTAAATCAGAAAATACCGATAAGCTTGTCGTCTTTAGTAAAGATTAAGCGCCTGATACGCTTTAGCTTTATAACAGTTCCTCCAAACCTGCGATCTATATATTGCTAGATCTCACGCAGCGATTCTCCGGGGTATAACAATTACACTGTTTATACTAAAGTCAAATAAATGGTTATCCGGCGTTTATTCCATTTATAACGTTAACCCTAGTGTACGCATTATAAAACGTTAACAAAAAAAACGCCCGTTCTTTAGCAGCAGCAGAAGTTAAACACATGGAGGTCATTAAAACTCGCGCTTTTTTTAAGACGAACGCTTCCTTTTTTAGGCCTAAATTCGACCCGAATTCGAGGTGAAATAAAGGCAGAATCGAAAAAAAAAAAAACAATTTACAGCTTTATTGCGTGTAAAAAGGGAAGTCGCGCCTGCGTTTAAAATACCTCTAATAAAAAAAACCTCCGAGTCAATAAACCAGCCATTAACCTTGCGTTAAGTACCCGTGGGGGCAGTTTCAAGGACCTCACCGGCCTGCTGCGGTCTATTTATAGCAGACTCCCGCAAAACACAGACAACTTCCCCATACCCTCTCAAGCCAGACCATCCAGAACTATACCAGCAAGTACTAAGATTTATAAAGCCCTATTTCCTAGGGCAGCCGCTCTAATATATAGAATACTACCGCCTAACCAGACTAAGCCCTAGCAATGGAAATAATATTATTGCTCCTCAGATACCCAATGTTCTCCTACAGATAGCAAAGCGAAGTAGACCCATATTTACGCCTAACGCTGCCTTTTTTCGACTCAGATTCGACCCGAATTCGAGGCATAAAGGGGGCAAAATTAAAAACAAAAGAATTCCTTCCTGCGGAACGCACTATTTATACTAGGGTTACGTACATGGTTATACCGCGTTTATTCGACTCGATTTAATAGACTTCGCTGCCGCGCCTCTCCGGGACTAGACTGCTGTCTTGGGTCTTTCCCTCCTTATAATCAGGATTTATAGTAGCGTCAGAATTAGATTCGCTATCAAGATCTAGAGTAGCGTCAGAATTAAATTCGCTATCAGGATCTAGAGTAGCGTCAAAATCAGATTCGCTATCAGGATCTAGAGTAGCGTCAGAATCAGATTCGCTATTAGGATCTAAAGTAGCGTCAGAATCAGATTTACTATCAAGAAATAGCTTTCCGAATATGTCGTCGACAACTGCTTCAGCTTGTTTATTTGTGATTCTAAGGCGACATGTCCTCGTCTATTTATTGCGTGGATTTCTTTTACGTGGGCTGATCTCGGCACTATTACGACTTATCGGCTTAAATCGTGCCCTTTTTTAGCTCTAATTCGAGGCGAATTCAAGGCGTACAAAGGGCGAATCAAAAGCAAGAGAAACCCATTTTCCAGAATTTATTGTTTATACTAGGTCTATCTATTTATTTATACCGCGTTTATTTCACTTGCAACCTTACACCAAGTGTACGCATTTTAAAACGCTGACGAAAAAAAACAACCGTTCTTAAGCAGCAGCGGAAGTCAAACACATGGAGGTCATTCGAACTCGCGCACGATCAAAGTCTAACACTACCCTTCTTAAGGTTTAATTCGACCTGAATTCGAGGTAAAATAAACGCGAAATCGAGAACAAGGGAAACCTTTCCTGCGGAACGTACTGTTTATACTAAAGTGGTGCTAGAAAGTATATTGTTAAAAGAGGAGGTGCTAATTTAATGGTCTTAAGGCAATAGTCTTTTATATAAAACTAACGCTGCCTTTTCTAGGCACCGGGAGCTTGGTTAATCGTTATTGCTCGAACGTACGAAGGCTTCGCCACCGACAATAGCAATACACTTTATTATGCGGGCTCTAATCGCTACGATAATAAAAACTCACGACAGGCAGATCTTGCTAGTTAAAGCACTAGAGCACTGCATGCTTCGCTAAAGACCCAGAATCTAGTCCGAGTCCTTCGATCTGGAGGCTCCTTTAGCGATCGCAATAAAAACCCGTGTCTGCTTTCGCGTAGTTTGCGCTATAATAGTCTTTATAGTGTCGTAACGTTCCGAAAACACCGCAACCAACACGGTGGCCTCTATAACCAGTTTAACCTGCCATGTTAGACCAAGTCCGCACTTTATATAACATGAACCAAGTTAAAAACGACCGTCTCGAAGACGCGCAGGCAGCAGCGGAAGTCAGGCACGTGGAGGTCATTCGAATTCGCGCACTATCTAAGACCAACACTACTCTTTTTAGGGGCAAATTCGACCCGAATTCGAGGCATAAAGGACGCAAAATCGAGAACAGGTGAATTCTTTCCTGCAGAACGCGCAGTGTATACTAGGTTTACGTACATGGTTATACCGCGTTTATTCGACTCGATAACTAATGTCATGTTCCCACGCCTTCTTGACATAAATACTAAATAAATCGTTATCTTCGCATTCAATATACTTCACCACCATATTAGAGGAAAAAAACGCTTTATCGGCTTCAGACAAGCCGTTCTACTCGGGTGCTTTAAAGCCATTTATATAAATGGCCACTTCGACGCCGGGTAAAGCTTGAATAACAGCCATAGCGAGAACCTAATTCCAAAATAAATATAGAAACTCGAGGTCAGAAAAAGTGGCAACAGATGTGGTTAGTATGGTGCTAGAAAGTGCTTTCGTAAAAAAAGAGGTGGTAATTTAGTTGTCTTGAGGTCCTAGTTTTTTCTGCGCCTTAAATCCGCCCATTATCTGTAACAAACGCTGCCTTTTTTCGGCTCGGATTCGACCCGAATTCGAGGCATAAAGGGGGCCAAATTAGGAACAAGAGAATTTTTTCCTGCGGAACGCACTGTTTATACTAGGTTTACGTACATGGTTATACCGCGTTTATTCGACTCGATTTAATAAACTTCGCCGCCGCAGCTCTCCAGAACCAGACTGCTGCCTTAGGTCTCCCCCTCCTCATGATCAGGATCTAAAGTAGCGTTAAAATCAAATTCGCTATCAGGAAATAGCTTTCCAAATATGTCGTCGACAACTGCTTTAGCTTGTTTATTTGTGATTTTAAGGCGACGTGTTCTCGTCTATTTTTTGCGTGGATTTCCTTTGCGTGGATTTCCTTTACGTGGGTTGATCTCGGCACTATCACGACTTATCGGCTCAAATTATGCCCTTATTCGACGCAGGTTCGGCGCGAATTCGAGGCGTACAAAAGGCGCAATTAAACCTAAGAAAACCTTTTCACGCAAAATTCATTGTTTATACTGGGTTTATGTACATGGTTACCCCGCGTTTATTCGACTTGTTCACTATGCCGCCATCTCTCCGGAGAGCTCGGTAATTTCCGAAAATATGAACTGCTGGACAATATAACGTTTATTTCCGTTAAGGTTTTTGGCAACACGATAACTAATATCTTGTTTCCACGGCCTCTTCCCTGCCTCTGATCAGCGCTCAGCTTTTGCCCACCTCCCATCGTTTTTAGTGAACAAGAATTCCCTTGTCAGACATTGCCACTTTCTTGCTAGCGTGCGCTAAATCGCCATCTCCGTCCGCCGAGCGGTGTTTTTTGGAAGGATTCATTCCCTCGTCAGACATTGCCACTTTCTTGCTGGCGTACGCTAAATCGCCATCTTCGTCCGCCGAGCGGTGTTTTTTAAAAGGCTTCATAATTAAAGTGTTCAGGAGATCAAGTGGTCTTTTTTTTGCAGGAAGGCGCGGTTAGCACCTGTCATTCGAACCTACGCCTTATCCGAAACGAACGCTGTCCTTTTTCAGGTCCGATTCGAGGCGAATTCGAGGCAAATCCAAGTTGTAAAAGGGGCGAAATTGAACCCAAGGGGAACACGTTGTGCAGAATTCATTATTTTACTAGGTTTTCGTACATGGTTATACCGCGTTATAACATGTTCTGCGGCGCAGAAAGTACGTCCTGTAGCGCTCAAAAAACAGGCTTTCCAATCAAAGTCGCCTGTGATCATCATGCCAGAGCCTACAATACCTATGCGAAAGTCTATCCTAAAGCCCAGCTGCACAAAATAGATATGTTTAAACTTATCACACGCGAAAACCAAAAGATTCGAGTCGACGTCCTTAATTTATCTACTCCTTGTTTATTCTGGTCCCCGGCGCATACGGTAGCAGGTGTCAACAACGATGACCCTGGTCACTAGGTCTACATGTCGGCGAACGCTGCCCTCTTTAAGCTCTCATTCGACCCGAATTCGACCCCAATCCGACGGTAAAAAAAGAGAAATCACAAATAAAGCAAACTCTGTACACGAAATTTAAGGTTTATACTATTTTCTATATATGGTTATCCCGTGTGTATTCCATTTTTTTGACTTGGAACTTGCTGTGCTGCTAGAGGTCTTCTTTGTTTCCGGTTCTGTCCCTCGTTCTCTGCGATGAGGATTTTTAGAGTACGGCGCTTTGCGGATTGTATGACGACTGGGCTGCCTTTTTGCTTATGTTCACCTCGATTGTGCCGAGTCGCCCTAGCTTTTTTCCATCGAAGCGGCGCTGCGAAAACGACCGTCCTGATAACGTGCCAGCGGCAGCAGAAGTCAGAGTCGTACAGGTCATTCGAACTCGCGCCTTATCGAACACGAACGCTGCCCTTTTTAGGCTCTACTTCGACCCGAATTCGACCCGAATCCGAGGGCTACCAAAAAAAAGAGATCAAGAAAAAAGAAAATCCTGTCCACGAAATTCACTGTTTACACTATGATCAGGTATAGCGTTATCCCGTGTTTATTCTATTTTTTAAACTTGGAACTTGCTGCGCTAGCAGAGGTCTCCCTAGTTCCCGGTTCCGTCGCTTGTTCTCTGCGGTAAGAATTTTTAGAGTACGGCGCTCTGAGGATTATGTAACAACTAGGCTGCCTTTTGGTTTCTGCTAGGATGTATGCTGAGAATTTCCATCTTTTTTATTCGAACCCCCACCTACTATAAAAAAAAGAATTGCCTTTTCCAGGATTCAAACCTGGTGCCATTAACTCCT
>MU389827.1:0-83772 GCA_022578765.1 Xylaria sp. FL0933
TTAAACAGCGCTAAAAGCAGCCTAAACCCCTTCATTGGGGTGCACCTAACACCAAAAATTCGTTTTCGAACAGTTTCCCCTCTCGGACTCCGTACACGGATCTACGGTGCCACCCGTGCCGTATTCCGAGATACTGGAATCTGGCAGCGCAGACTTGCCCAACTGCTAGGTACTTATCTACCTCTTTAATGTAAGCAGTAAAAAGCAGAAGTCAGGATGTGGAGTGTAGGCAGGTAGTTATAGTCATGGACGCCTCTTCCCTGCATAAGCGCGTGTCGAATACTACTGCAGACCGATGAGAAAGTCGACTCGCATGATGAGACGCTGCGAAGCCAAAAGCTTGATTGTTGTGAGCTTGAGCTTAACTAACGACCATAGCCAATAGGACCTACATAGCAGATATCTGGGTGACGCAAATTCACAGGTGCTCGCTTAGAGTACGTAGCACTCATTACTGTCCTTTTTTGAAGCCACTGGCAGCGTTCGGCTTTTGGGAATGTCGTGTTCTGAATTGAAGCCGCCAATGATGGCCCGTACTAGCTGAGATGCTAGGAGCCGGGGGTCTGTGGTATACCGATATAGATCGTATACCGGCTATTAGGTCAGCTTACATCGTAGCAGTTAATTGCCCAATACAAGATTGGACAAGCTACCTATCTATATCAACCTGTTAGTGACCAAGCCGAGGCCTGTATGTTGTTCATGTGAGTTTGTGATTATTTCTACCATTCTAGTTGTAATCGACCGTGACCATGTACATCAGGTAAGTACTACGTAGGTCCTAACGGCACGAGGTACTTGATGGGATTGAAAATGCACTATATCTGGGTCTCTGCAGCTCATTCCACGTAAATACAGTGTTGAATACGGTGTCTCGTCGGGGAGTTCTTGGGTTATTTCAGCTTCTCTAGCGAGCCCGGCATAGCTATGGACAGGCGGTTTAGGTGTCTCAATTACAGTGAAGTCGTAACTGTGCCTAGGTACTCAAGCAGGTACCTGGGTAGTAGCTGCCAAGGGCCAGACTGAGCACACCTCGACCACTAGCAGCTAGGTACACATACACTAAGCCAGCTAGAGTAAGCACCTACGGTCCGCGCAGGCGTTGGGCTTGGCCCGGATCATCGGCACATTTTAGCCCCATCTGCTGAAGCTGTCGCGGCCAGAACCCGTGGTGGCTGTCCATGCAATCGCTGCCGTGTATCCGTCTCGGGGCGGGAAATGTCTGCACAAAGCCCTCATGGCCGCTGCTAGCCCCTCTGACTGCGTGCTCATTGCCCAGGGAGCGGCTGGCCTCTCTCTCGTCTTCGCGATCCCGACTCTGCTGCATCAGCCGAGCCCTCACTCTCGTCGCCATCCCATCCGCCCGCCATCGCCATCACCATCACCATCATCGTCCTGCTCCGTTAGACGTCGTCGATAGCGTACCGACGCAATTCCAGGAGCGCTAGGACTACTAATACTAACCGTGGGCAGCCCCGGCAACCGCAGTCGCAGTCGCAGTCGCAGAGAGAGTCTGGTCTCACCGGCAGCTTCACCGGCAGCTTCAGTCTTGATGTGGCGTGTCTCCGATTCTCGCCACTGTAATTGTAATTATCATCGACCGGCAAACGCACTTGGCTCATCAGCGTCCCTGTCATTATCATCATCATCCTCATCAGTACTGCCATCCCCATCATCGTCATTACCACCATGTCCACCCACAGCTCGGGCTACGAACTGGGCATCTACGGCAGTGAGGCCCCTCGGTCTCATCCTCATCATCATCCTCATCATCATGATCGCATCTCACAGCTACCACCTGCCGATAAGGTGGCCGCTCCTCTACCTAGCGATCTACTCAGCCTGCCCTTGGAACTTCACTATCTTATCCTCGACCATCTAGACCTCGATAGTCTTTTGCAGTTGCGAAGAACGAGCGCGCTCTACTACCATGTCATCTCACCTGATTTTATTCGCAAGCAATTCACCCGCAACGGCCGGGCCTCACTGAGTCTCGCCGCGTGTTGCAACGAGTGTCTGTGCGCCCCGGGACTCGATCGTCTCGTTGTCGACGGCAATCTCGATGCCTCTTCGTGGCGGTCCGTGTGTTTCCGCTGCTGGAGCAATCGCATCACCGTGGATTATCACATTAACCCATGGCCCGTCGTCCAGATTGCGAATGGCGACGACGGCTATATATGTCATTTCTGTAACTGGCCCGTCGTGAATAATGGCCTGGATGATGGTGTCGACCGCCTCCACGCGAGGTGTCGCTCTAGGAGGCGGCTCGTCCTCCTCGTTTGGTTCTTTATGGCCTTCTTGCAATTTGGCATTGGAGTCCTCTGTGCGGTTTTGTCATGGACACGCTACAAACACCTAGACCGCATTTTAATCCCCTCGAGCGTGCGACTACCCTTTCTGGTTATTTTAAGGACCTTTGACTAATTCAATGTTCAGATCGATTTCGCCCTCGCCATGATATCTGTCGTGGTTTTTATTTTCCGTATATGCTCAAACGACGAGGTCAAATATAGCAGGCTCCTCTTCACGGAGCTGCTCTTGACAGTTTTTCGGTTACCTCCAGTTGCTTATTCTGCTCGTTCGACTGTTGCGTTTAGGGCAGGTCTTGGTGTCCTCCCAAGATTTGGATTTGGAGTATTCTTGATAAATCTGTAAGTGGACCAAGGTGCTCGTCGCATTTTCCAGGCTGGAGTGTACTCATTCGCTTGCTAGCATCTTTCGTATCCTAGATTTTATAGGCCACGCTTTCCTCAACGCTGGTTACGACCCACGAAGATTTTTACAGAAGGGATTAAGCCGAAGAAGAAAGTTTCTTTATGGAATAATGACATTTTTAGTATATTTTGCATATATTCCCTTCTAATGGCCTGTCAGAGTGGCAAGCGGGGAAAAACACATACGATAGCTGGCGCAAGCGTCAGACTCGTCAATACAGATGAGAATCATTACGAGATCACATACGAGGATCTGTGTACTCGAAATAATATGCGAGATTGGGTGCTGCCGATCATCTATCCCACCCATGGGCGAATTCACCGCGCTTTGTTGGTGATCGACTATTTTCAAAGACCGGAGACAGAACACAAGACGAATTTCTGCTAATGCGAAATTGCCAGCACGGAGCATATGGACACTATAACGGCCGATAGAAGCTGGGTGAGCGGCTGTCATACGTACAGCGCCTCGTAGAGAGAAGCAGAAGTCTAGGAAATAATGACCTTCGCAGTCGAGGTCAAAAGTACCAAACCGTAATATGGTGCTGTTGTGACTCGAAAGATGACGAGTTGCCTTGACTGCTAGGGTTCGAAGTGTCAGATAACGTAAATATATACAAATTGATCTTGGCCTTTAGTAAACAAACACCAGTACTGTTGATGACAATTCCACACAACTCGTGATGGCATAAGTCGGGTACTGAAATCGCCAATTAACGCCCATATAGGCGGTGTCTCCGACCTGCCGGACCCGTCCCCACCGGAGCTGGGTGTCCCCGGAGCTCAACAGTGCATGGTGCGCGGCGTTATGAAGTATCATCCCATCCTCAAGAAAGCATACGACGGCGGTATCCACACTCCGTGCCTTTAGGGTCCCATATCCGATGGCTTTGTGTCACCTTACTTTATGTATATTCATAGATGACATTGTTCTCATAACGTTGAACTCGCCTCGCAAAGCCTCCTTCCTATACACCACAGAATGAGTTCAGCACAGGTGCTCCTTTCAGATACTCCATCCGCTCTTACTAGATACTCATTGCATCACAACTCGAGTCGTGATGCACAATGTCTATGAATTGATCTACGCCGTGGTACAAAGGCTGATGAGGTCTTAGGAATAAGTGCTATGATGGCAGTGGATGTCTGGCGGTTATGAATACTCGTGGAGCCGAACAAACCGATGCGGGTTTCAATCGTTGATGAGCTGAGACATCATCCCGATAATTTGTGAGCGGCCTCGGTCGCATCGCGGTTGGATGATATGAGTGAATATACTGACAATGGTGATACCAAGTCATAAGTTGTGAGAAGTATGAAAAGTAAATGCTGGGCTTGGATTGAATGAGTGAGAGGGGCAATCGATATGCACACATATGTATGTAAGCAGCTCGGGTCCATATCTATGTTTGATATAATATGACTGAAGACGAATGTTATGAGGCGAGATTTGCTTGACTTAGTACTCTGTTGCTGCTCGTTTATGTTATTTTGCTCTTATCTCAGCACCTAGAAATCTGATCTCAACGCTGAGGGCTTATGAACGAAGCACTAACTTATATAATCAAAAACGATAACATGTAATAAGAAAAGTCAAGAGGGGCCAAGTGCGTGTGAGATGGTATATCCATAGTCGGTAGGGGGATTCAACCCACAACCACGATTCCAAACATCGGAGCGGGAGTGCCGAACATCCTAATTGGTTGGCCGGGCGTCGATGGGGATTGGGGTCAGTCAGGGGTTACGCACGTTCACGTAATCAATCGCGCGATCGCACATGCGGGACTAACGCTAACAGTTTGGAGAATCGGGCTCTGCCAAGATAGAGACGATGGGGTCAGTCGTCTGATCTTGGAGAAACGAACCAGGGGATAGAGGCAATTTGGCATCGTGCGGTCTGGAACGCGTTAGGTAATGTGGGAGGTGCTCCTAGCTTCTTTAGCAATGGGTCTTTCTTCCCAGCTAGGGCTCTAGTTTGTTTGACTTCAACACTACTATCGTCGTTAACAAGTCCTCCAGTCATTTATTGTCGTTCGTCTGTCGTTTTATCTATCGCTCATTTACTCAGTCGCTCGTTCACACTATACACTCACTTGCCTATTCATTCGAGTCCCAGCAGCCCGCGCTCATTCGGAAAGATCGGTATTCATTCGCCGCTACAGTCAGGAAATCTAGCCGAGGTAGTACGTCACAGCTAGATGCTGTCGACCGTTTCTTAGCATCACGCTGCATCGGGAGGAAGGGAATGGAACGGGACGAAACAGCTTATAACCACGAGTCAAAACAATGCGCTTCGTTGTTGCCATCGTAGGAGCCATCGCAGCAGCGTCCGCTTTTCCGACTGTCGAGAATTTGGCCCGGCTTGCTCATCGCAGTGGATCTCTTGCTTTGCACAATGAAACATGGATCGCGCAGTTTAGTGGGAAATTGGCACAGTTGAAGCAGAAGAAGCTGTTGTTTGATCCCCTCACTCAGCCTATTGATGGTGAGATCACTCGATTCGGATTGTGCCTGCGTCGCATCTCGTGCTAATGGAGGTACAGTATCTGGGAAGCACGCATTCAGGGCACCAGATTTTGAGAAAGGTGACCAGCGGGGGCCCTGTCCAGGTCTCAACGCCTTAGCCAACCATGGCTATATTCCCCACGATGGTGTAGTCGGTGTATGTTACGACTGATTTGCCATTCCTTGATGCGATCTGACATGGTATTAGCTTCTAGACCTAATCGAGCAAGCCAACACTGGTCAGCCAAGCCACGGACAACGCGTTACATGAGAGTTGATCTACTAACAATGTGACAGTCTTCGGGGTGAGCATCGACCTGGTCGCGATTCTAGCCAGTGTGGCGACCTTATACGTCGGGACTCCACTATCGCTGAACCCCGGGTTCTCCATAGGCGGGATGTCGCCAAAGACAGAAAACGTACTTGGGAATCTCTTCGGATTGCTGGGGAAGCCGAGAGGGTTGGATGGCACTCACAACACCATCGAATCCGACTCATCAGCCACGCGGAATGATCTGTACAATACAGGAAACGCACACACGATGAATTTGACCCTATTTCAGAAGATGTTGGAGTTTGCTGATGATGGATTCATCACAATGGACGATCTCGCAGACCGCGCTGTTGAGCGATTCCATGAGAGTATAGCTACTAACCCGACGTTTTACTACGGCCCGTATACAGGGACGATAGCTCGGAATGCCGGGTATGCCTTCCTGGGCCGGTTCGTCAGTAATCACACGAAAGAATATCCCCAAGGGGGTCACATCTGTACGTTGAGACCCCTTACTCATCTCTGTTCTTGTGTATCTCTTGAGCTTACACATGTACGCTTGTCTGTATACTAATAATCTCCTAGCAAAAGAGGTCATGTTCAGCTTTTTCGGCGTGCACGAGGAAAACGGTAGACTGGTGTACAGAGAAGGACACGAGCGCATCCCAGAGAACTGGTACCGTATAGCCGTAGACTACAGTCTTACCGACTACAACCTCGATTTAGTGAACTGGGTGATCAAGCATCCGGTGCTTCTCAGCATTGGGGGGAACCAGGGTGAGGTCAACACGTTCGCAGGTCTCGACATTGCGAACATCACAGGCGGTGTGCTGAATGCCGAGACATTGCTAGAAGGAAACAACCTCGTTTGTTTCTCGCTCACTGCGCTGAAGACGTTCGTGCCCGTTAGCCTGACGTCGTCCGTCCTGGCCTCCCTCGGGCCCCTGGTGAAACTCCTCGACGATCTCCTCCTGCACCCGCTGCTCGACTTGTCGTGTCCGGCGTTTACGGATCTGACGCTGGGTGGACAGGACCTGTGGTCGGGTTTGTTGGATCGCTATCCCGGGGCTAGACAAAGTGGTATGGCATTTTGAGGGGGTGCTTAGTTTTGAATCTATATGAATGCAATTTGCGACAGTCACTAAAGACGTAATATACATTATCAGGCGTCCCAATTAATTCCCTAGCGCTTCGAGCCATGAACTACCATTATCCCTATATCGATGCTCATGTTACACCTTCCTGCGTCGCACCCTCAATGTCTCGGTTAATGGTGGCGCAATGTGTCCCCAAATCCAGGGGTTGACCGGTCGCTCGGCAATCGGCTCAATGTCGTAAAGCAGGGCGATGTGGCCTAGCGCAATCTTCAGCTGGTTCGTCGCGAAGAAACGGCCGGGACTATTCATTCAGGCAACAAGTCAGCATCAACGTAATTCTCATCAACTTCCCTTACGCAGGTTTATGTCCGTTCCGGGTAGGGAGATAAATGATAACTTACCAAGCATGCGAGCCGTGACTGAAGCTCAAGAATGTCTCGCTCGTATTAACAAGGCCCTGAGGCTTCTTCTTCCCGCTCGTCTCATCTGTCTCTTGGTCGGGAACAAACCGGAACGCATCATACCGCATGGCATCCGGATAGACGTCCTCGTCATGATGGATACTCCACCCGGAGACCCCGACCTTGGTGCCGTACGGAATATGTGAGCCGTCGGGAATTGTGATACCCTCGGGCGCCACTACCAATTTCATGATGCCGCGCTCGATAAAGCCGTTCATGCGCAGGCTCTCGCGTAGCGCCGAATCGACGTGCGTCATGCGCGCCAGCGCCGCCTTCGACCATGGCCCTCCCCCTGCTCCTCTTGCGGCCTCGGCCTCGCGGATCACTTCCTCGCGCATCGAAGCGAGAAAGGCACCACAGGACCCTGAGGCTGCGAGGTCGAAGATCGCGTTTGCTAGCGTTATCACGGATGATTGAATCGCTGCGAACCCGAGCACGGCGAACCGCGCCGCGATTACGCGCGGCTCGAACTCGGCTGGGTTCGCGACTGGCTTGGCCAGCGCGTGGTCTATTGCCCATTGTACGTAGTCGTTCTGTGATATTGTTAGCATGTGGACATATGGCTGATGGAATGATGTATTGTGTATATACATGTGCTTGAGGATCTTCACGTGGGAGCTTCCTCGTAACTGGGTCCCCAAGCTGATCTAGTCGCTCGTGGATTATGGGCATTATGTAGCTGCTACAGCGACGGTATAGGTAGTAGTCATATAGTGTGAAGATTGGGCCGACGATTCTGTGTAATTACCATTTGCGTTAGCGACTACGTCTCATGGTACTTGCCGAGTGCCAGGTGGACTCGCCCTTAGATCCTTGGATAACGAGTTCAGGTAACAGACGTAGTCGAGTACTTACGGCTTGAGGAATGCAGGGAACAGGCTGATGGCCGCAGCAGCCAGCACCACCTTACGGATGAAATTACCGCAGATCTCCACGAAGGCGTCGTCGCGACAGAGCGAACGCCCCATGAAGACGCGGATGGACATCCTCGTTATCACGGGGAGCAGGGTGTCGTAAACCTTAATCTCACGCCACTCCTCCGTGTCCGTGCCCCAGTACTCGTCCAGACAAGCGCGCACCTCGTCCGCGACGTCGTCGGCAAAGCCGCCAATCTTCTTGGTGAGCTGGTGCGCGATAACCTCCGGGTGCACGGGGCTGTCGGCCCTGTTGGCGTGGAAGAAGGCATAGTCGGCCTCGAGGAACTGCCTGTTCACGTGCATCTGGCTGAGCACCTCGTCGGGCTGCTCCATGAGCCAGGGGATCTGCGACGGCGGGAGAACCACCTGCGGCCCGTTGATAAAGTAGGGTAGGACGTATGTCTGACTATTCTTGGAATACTGAGATAGTGATCAGCGTACTGGTTACTTCACGAACATAAAGGGATATGGGTGTTGAGGACTCAACTACACTGAGCTCACCTTTTCGTAGCCTTCGTCTAGGAGTTCCTTAAGGTGGGAGAACCCTCTTAGATTACCCCTGGCTCTGCCGAGAAAGTTGTCATGCTTTCCCACCCCGACCCATGGCAGATTTCTGGGCAGTGATGCATTTGAGAACAAGCGACGAATGAGGTTGAGAGACGTGATAATAAGGGCTATGGTAACCGCCGCCCCTACCACTCTGGGGGCAGCGATGAGCGCCGTCTTGAACAATGTGCTCATTGTAATGACCTCGAAACCTGGAGAGGCGAGATCGGGGAATTGGTTCCGCTATCTAGAGGATTGACGAGTCTCCTTATTGTCTAGCATCCCTCCATGTCCACCAAAGCACTGTATCATGAGTATATATATAGCAAACCGTTTTGGCGTTTCACCACTCGTTAAATTCACATCTCACAGAGAGGAATGTAGATAGGGTCCCGTAACGCAAAGGCAAACGCCGAACCGGGCTGCTGCTTAGAAACAAGTCTTGTGTTCCATACGGCGACGATAGCAGAGTTCGAGACCCAGTTCGAGGTATCACCAGCGTCTATGATGTATAGGCGAATGATAGGAATATGTTTCCACAGGGTCTACCAAGAGGGTATACTATTTACTCAGTCGGGTGGCACGAGTGTTGAATAACAAACGATTCCCGCCTGTATCGACACATGCCTAAGCTCAGTGCTCTCTCGGCCGATAGGAGGTATGTGTTTTGTCTGCTATGATCCTTATACACAGCTGAGTTACCCGTATCCGGGGGGACAGTGCACGGAAAGGGTCACCGTGCGGGTGATTCTAACAGTGCACACGTCGTTTGTCGGCGATCGTCGACCCTATCTCGACCCAGCCTCTACCAGGGGTGCGATATTCCTACATAGCCCCTACTTACCCAACCCGCACCAGTATTGGCAACTCCACCGGGCGGTTGACAGATGCAACCCTGTTCGGAAATAAGGAGACCGAAAGGGCAGTGGTATGTAGTAATTCAGCACGGCCGATATAGGCTGGCGGCGTCGCAGCCGGCCCGAAGCGAGATGATGGTCTGGGGACCCCAGCACGCCCGGCTGAACCAGTGAATTAATCTCCTATCCGAGCGGTTGGCACCCGTGTACATCATTCGTCGCAGATCAAGATTGCTTCTGACTAATCCCGATAACTACTAGTACTGATGAGGCGTCTTTTGGTCTCAATATTTAGCGAGTACAGGCTCGGCTCGAGTTTCCCGCCTCGCATGTAACAGCGCACAGTAAAGAGCAAACATGTTTATTTCTGTATAGATTGATGGTGAGGAATTCGCTGCGTATTTGCGCATGTACCTCTGCGTCTCTACTGTAAAGGGGCAAAGTTACAAGCTGCTGTCTCATATGTGCCATTGATGAGTCTGAGCAGAGGAAGAAACGTCAGCTTGGGCTTCCCCGTTGAGAACTGCACTACCGTTAGTTAGGCCAAGATGCAGAAGATCTATTGCCTTACTTCTCCTGGCCAAGATGGGCTGATATTCCCCGACGTTGGCATCATACAGCTGTGCTTCATCACGTTTTTAGAGCAGGCTACCACGCCTAATGCATGTGTTAGCCTCAACGTGCATAAGCAAGGACCGCATGCAGCTCAACGGCGGGCAGAACTGACCAATCGGTGCTGTCGGCTCTGGCGAATAGGAATGTCTTGCGCCTCACAACGACCTGTTTTTTCCCCTCATTGTTGCTTCGTCAATGCTCGAGATGGAGTGTTGGTTTCTTGTTTCAGCTCTGTCATCACAAGCCCACAGATAGCATCAGGAAAGCAAGGGTGGTACGACTTTTCCAATTTGAACAGGACTGGATGCCTGTCCATATCATGTTTATTGGTCAATTGGCAGCCTTCCCCTGAGGGGGGACCAATCAGCTTGAATGCCATGCACATATTAGGAGATTAGCGATAAAGATCAACAAGTCTGACATTCTTCAGCCCCTGTCGTACCCTAGTCATCTATGACCATCTTTGACCAACTTTTATCATGCCCAAGAAGTGGGATTAGTACGGCTGGATATTCAGGATTTCGCTATCAGGAACAATGGGCATCGCGAATGTCGGCGAATGGTGAAGTTCTTAAGCATATGCTATATTGGGTATCCAACTTGGCGGCTCAACCCTAATACGATTTACGCCTAAAAGCCGCCAAGACATTGGAGACAAGCTGGATGGTGTTCGTATGAACAATACGAACAGAGACACTGCACTATAGATATGTCTCAACTAGTTACGAAATAGACTCGAGGCTTGGGAGCTGAAAATCCAGACTAAGCTGATTAATCATATGCTTCAGACTCTTGACATATCTAATACCTCATGGATGCTGTCTTCACATCTCCTAAACGTGATGGTTAGTATTGCCGAATGAGAGAAACAGCCGGGGTTATTTAGCCAGAAATCCCATGTGAATATCTACTGCCGTGCACATACTGAGTAGGTAGACCCTGAGGCTTCTAGATGCTCACTCGCTTATGCAAGGTCATCAAATTACACCTATCCAAGCATCACTCATCAATGCCCATCAAGTGACCACGCCCGCGCCCTACAACGTCAGACTACCACCTTACTCATCTATCCATGGTCCTGGGATCAGGTTCCCAGGGAAATGCTACAGCGGTTCAATATTCCGCTAACAGTTAGCACCATTGTCGGCTATAATTGGCCGGGGGAGTATGAACCAGCGATGCGGATCTTCATCAACTTCATCAAACTTGCGGGATCTATCCTCTTCCCGATCTTGGTATTCTTCAGATATACTATACATCAAAGTGGTCAGACGTAACGTATTGTCGACTATAACGACGAAGCCGACGAAGATTCTACTCGTTGTCTTTTAAATACAAAAACGCCACCTTCGTTGACACTGTTTTGTTCATCGGCTTGACCTGTCGCTCCCTAGTCCAGCCCTATCCGCCAGTCACTCGTTTACCGTGCCCTGAATACCATCATTGTGATACTCAGCAGCCTCACGAGGCTATAGTGAGTACAGTGTTAGGCTTCAGGCCGGAAGGATAAACACGCTAACTAATCTCAGATCGCCAATCTTCGATCACGACCCGCCTTGTACAACTAGCATCGTAGGCAATAAGCGCAATGATGTTGTCTCTTCTCATACTCTCGCTCGGCCTTCTCGCCCGTCTCGGCGCCGGGGCCCCGGAACCCAAGATCTCCATCACACCTCTTCTGCCGCCCTCACCAACGGGCCCGCTCGCTCCCCTCATCAGTCGTGAGTGTATACCTAGATTTTCTTGTCGCCAGATATCCCCCTTAATCTTTTCTCTTCCCCATCTTTTTGCATTCAGGGCCTGGAATCTCGTACTAAATAACCTTTCTTCTCCAAGTCCTCGAGAACATAGGCAACTCCGACCCTCCAGATTTTCTCTCCACGCCCGATCCCTCGCCCGAGTGCGCCGCAAATCGCGGCGGCAACGGCGGCCAGCTACAGTGCTGCCGCGCCACGGTCGCGGGCGATCTGCCCGTCGTCGTGTACCTCGCCGACGTCATCGGGTATAAGCTGAATCCTAACGACATAAACGGGGTCATATGTAAGTTCTCTTTCATCTCCAGTCTTTTGCGGCCTTGTTCTGCCCACTATTGATCTTGATACCATGAGATAATCTGCAACCTCCTGTATGATATTTGTAGATTCCTTGCTGTCTCCTTGTCTGAATCAAATGAAGGGTTACGACCTGTAGTGCTAATAGCGTCAAAATAGGTGACGATCAGCTGGATGAATGCCCTGGTGTAAGAGTATGCTGTGAAGTCACCGCGCTTGTGAGTTCATTTCCGCGATAAGAGAGTGCCGCCTTTTATTCTAACCGAAGCAGAGTCCTCTTGTATCCCTATACTGTGCAGACTATAATCCTAATTAAATAATCTGGTATATGTCTGGAACCTATCGAATCTCTTCACGCACTAAACTCTACACTATAATGTATTCAAAGGGTCACGATTGAGGTGAGCTCTTAGGAGGTATAAATCTTATTGAGGGGTTCTGAGAACATTGATTGTTACTGTAAATTTCTTGTTTTAACCAATTATGTATAATGGTACTTTGTTGAGTTGAAGGTTGCTTGGCTCGCCCCCGTCGGCTGCTTCCCATCTAATCAGACCCGCCCCAATGTTGTACAGTATGCAGATGCAATGCGATGGTGGCGCGCCCAAATCCATACACTTTTATGTACAACCGCACACCAGTCTAATAACTCTATTTTTGCTGTAATAATACAACTGTATGTAATTCATCACTTTTGGCGCTTCAATGTCTTCATGGCCATGTCGATGAGGCCATCTTTCGCTTCGCTTTCAGGGAAAGTATCGAGAGCAGAGATTGCTCGTTGCGAGTAATCCTCGGCTAACGCTCTTGTTTGTTCTATTCCGTCACTCTTGATAACAAGGTCTCGCGCCTATTTGATATTAGTCAGCGTCGTTGATTGCGGTACATTGGCCAATGCACTCACTTTTTGTACGTCACCCTCCTGCTCGAACTTCCTTCCCACCAAGGCGCCCAGTTCAGGAGTGGTCTTCCATGCAAATAATAAGGGGGCCGTTGCCAGGCCAAGCTCTAGATCCGCACCAGCGGGCTTTCCAAGGTCCTTTCCCGACTTTGTGTAATCCAGCATGTCGTCGACTAACTGGAATGCTAGGCCTAGATTCCGGCCATATGCATAGGCGGCATCCACCGTTATGGCATCGGCCCGGCCGAGTAAGGCTGCTGCTCTGCAGGATTTCGATATTAAGCTTGCGGTTTTGAGGTAT
Organism: Xylaria sp. FL0933; assembly: GCA_022578765.1. Lineage (NCBI taxonomy): Eukaryota > Fungi > Ascomycota > Sordariomycetes > Xylariales > Xylariaceae > Xylaria > Xylaria sp. FL0933. The sequence continues at coordinate 13,240 of MU389827.1, forward strand.
GTCTTTTGTAGGTAATAATTGAAAATTTCTTCGGAGTACGAGGGATTTCGTTCGTCACGGGCCGTATTCTTAAGCTGCATGAACTCGCCTTCGACCAGATTTGCAATCACCGTAGCCAGGAGTTCAATAACCTCGGCGTTTCGCAACCGCGCCAGCGCCACAGACGCCCGGCCGAGGAGGAAGTCACCAGCTAACACGGCCATCTTATTACCGAACTCGAAGTTTGCAGACGGCGACCCCCGACGTGACACGGAATGGTCAACTACATCATCGTGAAGCAACGATGCCGTATGTATCAGCTCGGTGATCTCCGCCAACCGTCGCTGGGAAGGGAGAATGTCGCTCTCTGTAAATTCCGGTTCGGACGAATAGCCCGATAGAGGGGACGAAGGGTTTACGTCGGATAATATGTCGAGGGGAGATATTGACGAGTTTATAGAGTCATGTGCAGACCCGGGAGCGGACTCGTTCTTGGGACAGAGCGCGGTGGCGCGAGACATCAGCAGGACTATGAGCGGGCGCACGTGTTTGCCCTCGGCCTGGGTGTAGTATTTGGCGACTCGGTCGAGCGACGGATGGCCGGACCCCAAGAGCTGTCTTATATTGCCCGTCAGAAACTTCATTTCCTTGGCTACCGTCCGGAGCGGGTCGATGTGCATGTCGCCCTTGGTGGCCCTCGACACAGCGTTGGAGACGACATTGGAGGCGACCGAGACGGCAGCAGCCCAAGCCGAGGAGCGGCGCGAGGAGTGATGGTACAGCGCCCTCGAGGCTGCGATCCTCAAATCAAGCGCAGAGGCTCTCCTGCAGTCTGAGCAGGCCGAGAAGACGGTAGGGCGGCCCGCTGCACGCGCATTGAGCAGCACTGCTCGAAGCTGCATATCCGCGGGATTCTGACCTCGATGGTCGCAAACGCCCAATTACCTTGACTGGGCGGTCGAATGAGCCTATTTAAGCATATGGCATGTGCGGCACCGGGGCAGCAGCTCGAACTCGAGGGGTTGGTTGTGGCGGAGAGGTAGTGGTGGTGGTTTGCGCTGTGGTTGCGGCTAGTCTGGGGAATAATGAATAATTATTTTCCCTCGGATGATGCCGATGGGAATTAATCGCAATTGACCCGGTACAGAAAAAATCACTAGCCAGCGGCGATAGGTGATAGGTGCGTACTACCTTGCTCAGGTCTAGGGTAGCTTAGGTACCTTAAGGTATGGTACGACGCTGTGGCAGTCACTGTGGCTGAACCTCGGCAGCTATCGGCGTGAAAAGCACCGACATTTAGGCAGTACCTTACCTGTAATGTTACCTTGGGTCGCATATTAAGGAGTCAGTGAAGCTTGAGCTCGAGCCATCTACATTGTACCACTTATTCCTTCTGTAAGCCCCTGGCAGCTCTGGGTTTCCGACAAAAGCAATCTTACGATGGCCCAAAACATTTGCATCATTGCATCACATCAATCGCAGACATGGTGCTCCTTACGATGACGTCTCCGATGGTGGAGGCACTCACTATCCTGAGGGATTCGAGCGATTCTCATAACCCATCACCCAACGAAAGAACTCAGTACGACAACACTGAGCTCGCAGAGCCCTGCATGAAGGACCCTGCAGTGGGAAATCCCATCAGCCATGGACAGATTCTGCACACGCTGAAAAGGCTCAAAGCGAACGGCCATGTTGGATTTCGACTGGAGCAGATGCTCCGTGGATCGACTCTCTACGTGCCTCCGCCGCCGCCAAAACCCGAGCCGGTCCGTTCAATCAAGTCATGACTTTCGCTGGTCCGGGGCAGTTAGCTAACAGGAAGCCAGACCGAGGAATACAAGGCGCTCATGGCAAGACTCCGGCACGAAGAGGAAGAACGATCGTATGAGCGCATGGTTCGAAAAGCGCCGCCGCGTGAGACCTTCGCCGAACGATTTCCCCTTGCTCCCATGGCGCATTCGTTCGCCGAAGTCAACAAGCCATCTAAGGCGTCCAACATGGAGGTCAACGACATCGAATTCGGAGATGTGCAGAAACAGATGACTCTAATCGCCAACTTCCTTGTCAGTGTTTTCGGGTGCGGTGCGGCGCTCTGGAAGCTTGCGCAGTGGTGGCCGGTGTCGACTCGACTGTTCCTTAGCTTGGGCGGGGCTATCGTCGTCGCCATCACCGAAGTGGCAGTGTACTCTGCATTCACATGGAGGATGTCGCAGAGCGAAAAGAAACAGACAGATATGAGAGAAGTTCGGGAGGTGGTCAAAACTTGGGTTGTCGGCGAAGAGGATAATGTCAAGCCACGCCTGGAAGAACCCAAGCCCCTAATCGCGGACGATGCACACAAGCCAGGGACCAGTTTACGAAGGAGGATAAAAGGAACGTGAAGAGTGACCCATCGATCTACCTTGATTTTTTAATGTTCGTCTCAGCATTGAGATCGAAATGCTGCCTATTTACCTAGCCTGTACACCTTCATAATCAATCTTACTTTACCATAGGGGGCCGGCCTCATGTATCCGCGGCTGGCGTGCAACCGGCGTCGAGTGGAGACGCCAAGCTCTCCAGCTACGTCACCCCACTTTCGCATCGCATTTTCGATAGCCATGTCGCGACGCGTCTCTGGTCGCCCATTAACGCGTCTCTCTACAAACTTGGCGCTCCCGCCCCCAACCCAACCATCATTGCTACTCCACCCTCTCTACTTACATCAATGCCTGCATCATAAAGGTATGATTTCTTGGTGACCATCTCTTGACCATACGCACGCATTTTCCCCCGTTGGATTTCTCCCTGGATTCTTGCGCACTTGATGTTGTACCTTTGAATGAACCCAAATGGATTTACACGACTTGCCGAAGGAAGCATCACGGTAGGCCAATGACTTCAATAATTCTCGTGACACCCCCTGTTAATGTCAATGTTGCAGGATACTAGGGAAACCGGAGCGCCCTTATATATCTTCTTTGAAACCATCCCCTATGGAGACTCGTCGACGACCTCTCCGGACCTATAGTAAGCGCACATCGACAGAATCGACCGAACCTAGTTCAAAGCGACGATGTCTCGCTAGTCCATCTACGAGCTCCCATTCGATTCGAGATAAAGAGACGAGTCCTGTCCCGGAGGAAACCAACCATATTACCTCAGCTTCGGCATCAGAGCCTTCCTTGCCACCGATAAAGAAAGGCACAATTACCGCCTATTTTGGGAAAATAGTACCTCAACCATCATCCGCCACATTGTCTTCAGTCCTACCCTCTGACCCGCCATCGGAGCGCAGCGAACCTACTGTTACACCTCCATCGTCACCACCTCCTTTAACCACAAGAAAGAGAAAAGCGCGAAGACTGAAGACTCGTGTCGTGACACAGCGGAAAGATGAAGGAGAGGGCAGCGATGGGGGACAGGACAACCGAGATGGCGAAGGAAAAACTGGAAGGACACAAAATACAGAACCGCCTCCACATACACAGTCTCCTGCACTGTCGGAAACGACACCTAACGCCCTGAACCAAAAGGAAAATGTGTCTATGATTCGACCGGGAGGCGACAAAGCACGAGGAAATAAAGAGCGAAAGAACAAAGCGGCATCGGTGCAGACGACGCTGAGCCTCTCCATGAACGAGGCGCATTACACCGAGTGTAAGGAGTGTGGTATGCTCTACAACCACCTCCACGAGACCGACGTTAAATATCACGCGCGACGTCATGCCGCAATGCGGAGGGCAAAGGTTCGGAATAATGCTCACAGCGACCTGTCTGAATAAATAACAGCATCTTACAATCAGCTCCCATATTGAGCTAACTCTAAGTCATTGCATAGTGGTTATTGAGTCCCTTTCGACTTTTCTAACAATATGTAATGACGTTTGTGTTTATCTCTTAGCGAAACCATCCGCTGTTCAGAAAGATCTAGGTAGAATATCTAAGAACATGCACCCGCGCGTAACGCCGGATTTTTCCATCTTCTCCACGTGGTCTTACTCTGGCCGACCGCTCTTCTGTGATTAGCCTCTGTCAGCTTGCCCGATGTATGCCACATAGAGACGGAGCAGACATACATAACAAAGTAATATCCTACACCTACAACATTGCGCTGCGGTTCTTCACAGGCAGGGTCTCTGACTATGCCCACCCCTTTGAGTCACCAAAGCTATACAGCTGTATATCATCGATTCTGCTCAAAATGATTTCTGCGGGTTCCGCTATTCAGCTTATCTGCCGGTGGAAAACGGTCCGGAACGTGCAAATGAATAATCTGCCTTATCCAGTGTATCCGAGCAAGCGCAAGCGGGTTCGAGTTAGAAAGAAAGATACAATACCCTTCACGGCGCTGATAATAATCGGCGAACGGTGGTATAAGCGCATAATCGGGCTGTATGGTTAGATGAGACCTTGCATGTCGGCTGTACTGGGCGTGTCAGTCCAGAAAGGCATGTCCATCGCACATCCGGGATCCTATACGACAGATTAGGACATGACAAACAACATAACATGACGAAGACCGATGATCAGCAGCCGAAGAAAAAGTTTTGGGAAAATGAACCCACCAGCGCACTGAAATCAAACCCAAAGAGTGTCATGGTGTCGATGGCGCCCGGCGGCGTATCGTCCAGCCACGCGAGCTCGTCCATCCTACTCCCGGCGTACGCGGGCGACTCCCGCAGCAGCGCCGTGCACTCGTGCAGCATGCGCTGGATGGTGTCCAGTATGGCGGTCTTGACGTCCGCCCCGGCCTCCATGGCCTCGATCTGCGCGAGCATGCACGACACGAAGAGGTACTGCTTGAGGCTCGGGCGGCCGAGGCGGATGACCTGCTTCCACTGTGCGCGGATGTGGTGCAGAAACTGCACTAGCGGGCGCCGTTGGCTGCGGGCCAGCAGGGCCAGGGGGTCTGTGTTGCGCGAGCACGGCGGGCGCTGCGGTTCTTCTTCTTCTTCCTCCTCGAGCTGCGTCACGATCTCGAGGGAGATGGCGAGGATCACGTCCTGCCCTAGCGCGCCCTTGAACATCCCGCTGCCGGAGATGCAGCTGGAGAGGAAGTCGTCGAGGGGCGAGGCCGTGGATAGGTCGAGCGCTTCCGTGTGCGAGGCCATGATGAGGCTGGAGTCTAGACATATCTTGCGCGAGGGCAGGAAGCGCGCGTCGCGGCGTGCTTGGTGCGCGAATGGACGGTGTATGAAGAGGATTAGGCGCCGGAAGTACGTGTCGAGGAACTTCTCGTGGAAACCCCGGGTTACGGGGACGTCTTGCCCTTCGACGATGTTGTTGTCCGATTGGAAGAAGGCTGTGAGCTCGCGGCAGTGTGTTTGGAGAGCGGTTGAATGCGCGATGGCTTTCTCGTAGGACGACTCCCGGCTTGTGTCGTTCAGCTCGCGTACGATCTGCATGCGGAGACGCAGGGACTTCGCAAGCATGATCTGGAGAGAGCAGTCCAGATCTTCGTGCTTTGTGCGCGCTTGGTGCGTTCCCGCTTCCTCGGGCTTGCCGAGTTTCGAATCTGCTATGTTAGATGGTGGTGGAACGTGGTATTCGCTCGCGTTCAAGAGGAGTGGGTAGGTGGAGTTCAGGCAGTTGATCGTAGACAGCTCGAGGACTGCCAGCCAGAGCCGACGACGTATTTCTGACTCAAAGAGCGTTACAGAGGCATGTGCGCGAGGATCGATATGTAGGCCGATGGTGAAGGATAGCTTTGACAGGGCCTCGGTGATTATAGAGGCTGTTCCGCCAAGAGCGTTTGTCTGGCGAGCTAATAATAGGAGACAGAACACTTGTACACCGTCGATGCTCATGGCGTCGCGTTCCTGACAGAAATAAGCTACAGTATTTCAAATGGATAGACGAGCTTCATATCTACGGAACTGAGCGAAATATGAGTACGCGTCGAATCTTACCGTTGGCCCTGTGAGCCACCACTGCACAGCATACACCCAATTACGAGCAGTTCTCTTAATATCCGCTGCTATAGACCGATCAGGCAAGAAGATGGCACCGATAGTTAGCACCATTGTGAGCTTCATGAGGAATTCGTCCTGTGCGAGTCCAGGCTGAGCCCAGTAACTTTCATACTCCCTCATAAACGACGGGACGTGCAGGATGCGAAACATTGGCTCGAAATTACGAAAATAACCATCGATTGCTTCGTCGCAGATACTCTTCGCCGGGATACTCTCGCAGAATCCGGGCATAGGCTCCTGAAGTAGTTTTCCACCGAGATTTTTGGCACGACGCCGAGCTCGGGCGGCTTCGAGCATGGCCCCGTTTGCTATGCCTTGTGCTCCGTCGACGACGGAGTAGGGCTTGGATTGCATTTGAGCGAGGACGTTGAACTGTTTTCACGCTTAGCTGGGGTTAAGACGGCAATATGTTGTAGACGCGATACCTGTTCGAGGGAGTGAACCCAATGTGTCTTTCCGAATAGTCGCGTCTTTTCATGCTCTGCGCGAAGGTGTGGATGCGGCAGTTTGATCCGGAGTTCAGACTTGTCTAATGGCCCTGCTTCGGAAGCCCTCGAGTTCCCAATTTGCTGCTCTATTCTAGAGAGTCTTGCTTCTAGGTCTTTTAGGGAATTGTTTTGCCGAACATTATGTCCCGGCTGTCGTAGTAGTTGCTCTAAGACAGCAACTCGGTGTGACAGGCTCGATGTTGAACTACTACTGGCCTGTGACGCACATAGCGGTTCTGACAAAGTCGCTACATCCCCACATTGAGACTTCTCTGGCGTAGTTGGCAGTGTGTCATCATCATCTAGAATGGGGTCCAGCCGAGGAGAGACTTGGAGCTGAGACCTTATTGAGATAGGCCGAGAATCAGACTTGTAAGTGCAGAGCAGAGATGCTCTTGATCTCATACATGGCCGGCATGGCAATCCTCGGTCGCATTTGATCTTGCCTATTATAATTCATTAGATAGAAATATGCAATTTTAAACGGCCAAAGATCCATTTCAAGAGATATCCGCCTATGTCTTCCTGGGGCAGCATGAAGTGCAGTAGTAGCACTTACGAGCTCGGCATGGTTCGCAGCTCTTGGCTGGTCGGCAACGTTGGCGCTTACGAGTTGCGGATTTAAGATCTTCGGTCATGGCTGCGAGCTCGGCGAATATTTAATTGAAGGGTAAGTTTCCAAAGAGTATCGGACTGTAGAAGTAGAATTGGCGAACTCAAGGTCGACTATCTGATGGAAATCTCGGTGATGAGTGAGCTTAAGCCCGAGGTTGTGTAAGATCAAGACCGAAGCCGAGCTTAGTACACCGAGGTTTTATAGGAAGACTTGTCAGTAAGCTTACCATTCCGAGCTTAGGCTGAACGCATAGTGCATATGTTATATGGTCGGTGGACTTAATGATGGTGGGCGAGGTGGGATATTCATTCTATTCCAGTAAACCTAGCGAAGCTTCACCAACAGCTACAGCGAATTGGCAGCAGTTGAAGATGCCTTTGCGTCGTGCTCGTCATGTTGTACATCACTATTCCACCTGAAGGGCCCTACAAAATTTGCCGAAAAGCGGACTGCTTGTCGCAGGCCTACCACAGGAAATAGCCGCCCGTGCACGTCTTGGAAATAATGCTTTAGCATTTCACCATTCTTCGTGAACCACATCCTCCCCGTCGTCAGGTCAACCCCACAACCCACAGTATCCCCTGCTTGATATCGAAGACTTGAATCAACGAACATTGGCAGGCCGTCACCGGTGCTGCAGAAGAACCCTCCGTCATCGCCGCGATACCCCCAAGAAGCCGCTGACTTCGCTCGGTCTTGAGGAGGCCAGCCTGGAAAGTCGATGGTGTGGCCACGCAGCGTGCAGAAGCCTATAGCAAATATAGGATAATCTACCCTGTGTTGCGTTTCAAGATGTTCGAGGGTGATCTCGAAGTAAAAATCATCCAGCCCAGCAGGCAGTGGGCGGTCTGTTGTAACACAAACCCGCACCCCGGTCGTATAAGTGATAATAAGGCCGTCCTCGGAGATGGCATCTTTGAGATCACTCCTTTCCCAGCGACTTGGGAGAAGCCCTTTCCAAGCCGTCTGTCTTTTGAGAATTTCCTCGGCCTCGGTCCGTTGGTATTTCCTCGCCAACTCTAGAGGTGTCCAACCGTACTGATCCCGAAGACTGAAGTCTGCGCCGATCGCCTGCAGCTGTCGAATGATTCGAATGCTACCATTTGCAGCACAAAGACTCAAGAGTTCTGCATCTTCCTTGGCGGCCAGCGGATTCTTCTCAATTAGTTGGAAGATGGTGTCTTCATAAGGGCTCTGATGACTAAGAGCCTATCTTTCATAGGCAAGCACAAGAGCTGTCCTGGCAATTTGATCCTTGACTGCGATCTTTGGATCCGCACCAGCCTCAAGAAGAGCTTGAACGCACTCATTATGACCATTCCAAGCCGCACGATGAAGCGGTGTCATCCCGTGCCTTGCGTCTCCCTGGTTCAGTTGAAGACTTTCCACATCGCCACTCTCTTCGGCTCTGGCGATTAGCTTTCGCACTATTTGGTCGAAACCGGCATTAGCTGCTTGACGCAGAGGCGTCCTGAGACCTTTTGTGACTTTGTTGATCTCGGAGATGGGGATCATCTTCTCCAGTAGATTGTCAAAAATAAAAACAGCCGTCTCCTGTGGATTTCCCTGACATGCATAAAACAATGGATTTCTGTTATGCTTGTCAAGAGGATTCAAATCAGCGCCATGCTCTAGCAACTTTTGAACGCAATCCCTATGGCCACTCCAAGCAGCTTCATGAACTGGTGTTCGTCCTGCTTTATTGGGGCGGTTGATATTCGCACCTTTGCGAATAAGTAGATCAACACATTTGACATGACCATATATTGCTGCGAAGTGAAGAGAGGTTTCACCGAAGTCGTCGTCGTCGTCGACTAGCTCAGTATCGCGAAGAAGGATCTCCAGGCATTCCAGCTCGCCCCATATACTCGCTAATTGCAAAGGTCTCCTCGAGTAGCAGTCATCCTCGTTAACGCTAGACCCATGATCAACTATGACACTCAGTCAGCTATTTGTAATGGCCGGCGTGATATTTCAGTATTTGTGGAAGGGCGCAGAGCTTTGATTCAGAGAAGGCTCTGGATTAACGAACAGTGAGAGCAAGAAATAAATCGGGGAGATTACTTACGGAAGGCTGTCAACAGCTCGGTTGGAACCTTCTCCCTCAAAAGAAGAACATGTAGGGGGGTTTCTTTGTTTCGGCCCATAGAATTGATGTAATTTGGGTCGCTCGCCACAGGAGGATGGCTCAAAATGAGGCTCAAGGCATTGGGGTCTTCTCCCCTCCAAGCAATGTAGTGCAGCGCGGTCCATCCAGAGATCTTGTCGTGGATTAGAGGGTCGGCGCCGTGCTCGAGCATAAGCTTGATAGTTTCCACGCTGGTGTCATGAAAAAGCCACGCGTAAAACGCAGGCCGCGCATCTTCCAACTCCGCATTAACATCTCCGCCTCGCTCGAGGAGCAATTTCAGCATGTCTGACCGGGCTTGCCTCATAGTTGCCGCCTGCAACGCGTTTAACGAACCGGACAACTCGTTTGGGTCCTGCCCACGGTCCAGCAGCCGCTTCGCCCAACTCGTAAGACCCAGGTAAGCGGCCACGTGAAGAGGCAGTCGCGGGGTTTTCAGATAATCACTCGGCTCTTGATAGCCATAGACTTTTTGCCAGGAACCAAGTACGGCTGTGTTTTCGCTGAGGCGATCGAGCTGGTTGAGTATTTCTGTCCATTTATCATTGCCCGCGCGCTCCTCTTCGCTCCAGAGGTCTTCGGCTTTACGAAGGTGATATGGCCAGTAGTAAATCTCATACCTGGAGCTGAATTCTGGGATAGACTCATTATCCTCTTCGTTTCCGCTGGCTGACACATCTTCCTCATTGTCTTCCTCATCCATAGATCCGTCGCTAGCGGCATCGTTTCCTGCTCCGTCTGTTTTGCCATTCTGTCCCTCGTCGGTTTTATCTGTTTCTACTGCACCATCTTGTCCATCAGTAGACTTATTGTTACTAGCGCCCTCACCAGCCAAGACCTCCATTGTGACGACTTTGTCCTTGGTGTCTCCTGGGTCTATTTGGGTAGTTTCCAGTGAGCCATTCAGGACAGGCTGTTCCTTCGTATCGCCGGTTTCGGCCTCTACGTCGTGTCCAATTGCTATGCTACCTTCACCGGACATCAACTTTGCCCTTTTCTGAAACAGAGGGTTGTTGAGATGACGAAGTGAAGCAAGTGCAATGTCCAAGTGACCATCCTTTTCGGATATGATTAGATTTTTGGGCCCCGACATGGAAATTCCGCATCGCGAACAAACATGATTTTCGTCGGTCAGCCTGCGCTCGTGGGATTGCGGATTGTTAGCACCTTCTATGCAGAAGTCTCTCACTTGAGTATAGTTTCGTAGGGAAACGAAACTCGGGTTAGCATCGTCAAGCTCTAAATTGAGGAAGGGGCCTTGTGTGTCTTCAATCTGGCTCTTTTCCAAATACGACGCTAATGGAAAGGAGTTGTCGTCGTTCCCATCTAGTAGCGTCTCGTTACCCATATCTTCGGTCTGATATGTTCCTCGAAAAACATCCATCGCCACCTCTACAGTCAGTAGCCTTGGGCTCGGTGCCAGCAAGCACCATGTAACCGCAACTCGAAGAAGGTCTAGGTAATTGGGTTCCATCCTCTGTATCGCTTCGCTATAGGTATTTGACACCTCTCGAGGCTCAGGGAGCAATTCCAGTCGCTTCTCAAACGAACCCTGGAATGGCTCACGAACAAAAGGGATTCCGACTTCTGTGATATAACTGAAACTTGACCCAGCCTTCGTAAGAATCTTGTCCGTCGCTTTCTCCAGCTCGTCTGGGGATATTCCTTGCAACGACTTGAGTGCTGCCGAAAGCCGAGTTTTCATATCATCATGGTTGCGGTCTTCAACACTCAACTCTGAATAGGCGGATCTTAGTGGTACTCGGCACCCTACTACGACTTTAATTTGAAAGTTGGAAGATTCCGTTTCATCAGCCATAGCGAGTACTGAACGAATTTGTTCGATCAGATATTTTTGATCGTCGGCCTGCAAAAAATCGACTGCGTCAATCACGATAACAACAGAGCGTTTCAGCAGCGCCGAAAGCTTTGGCATAGCGACTGCAAACTCCATCAGACCGTCATCACTACCAATTATATGAGCTAGATTCCCCCTAGTCTTAGCTCTAGACTCGTTGCCTCTACCACTAGTAGGCTCAGCGTTTTTGGGATGTGAGAACACCCCATTGCAAGCCTCTAGGAGAAGGACGTCGTTCTCCTCGGTTCTGGCTTGAGTGTATACTTGATACAGCAGGGTGTTGCAGATCGTTCTCCCTTTCGTGCTCGTTTCACATGAGAAATAAACGGGAATCGTGCTATCTTTGTCCATATTTTCACAAAGTTACTCTATAACGAACCCTAGCAACGTCGACTTTCCAGTGCCTATAGTAACATTAACAGGATGCATCGTAACGGAAATGTAATTCGGGACCTGAACCTTTCCCTCCGGTAACCCAGAGAAGCCCGTTGGACCGTGCTCGATACCACTTAAGAAACTCCTTATCTTCGGCTACCCATTGGCAAGTTCCTGCAAAACGCCTACTCAGCGCTTCTGCCAAATGTTCCTGGCCACTTTCTTCCGGGTTGAGCTTCTTTTTCGTCTTCTCGAAGTTGATGATCGCGAAGTCCCAAAGGGTCTTGGGTTTAGTTGTTGCTTCGATGGTTTGTTTCATTGCATGGATTTCTGCAATAAATACCTCACGATACTTCTTCTCGCTCTCGTGAAAGTTTCGCATATCGTCTAAGGTGTTCTTTAGGACCTCCATACCAGCCTCTTGTCTCTCGTTGAACTTAAGCGATTTGTCCTGGTACGCTGCCGTGCTGTACTCGAGCACTCTTGCCTTGCGGGTCTTGATCTTATCGAGCAAATCCTGGAAATTGACTTTTGAGCTGCCAAAGAAGTCGGCGACTACATGGGTGGCCTTCGTCAATGTGGTAGCCGAAACATGTCTTTTGATCTCAAAGGAGAATCGAAGAACAGCGATATATGCTTCAGTTATGTTGTCAAAGAGTATCCCCACTATCGAATCCCCCTTCCGTAAATTTTTGGGACTATCATCATAAAGCTGATCGTAATGCGGGATCAACACCATAATCTCGGTAATGTCTGTCAGTCCAGTGCCAAACAAGGAATACAGCTCATGGTTGCCCTGAATCGCCGACAAAGCCAGTCTAACAGCAAGCCAAGCAAGCCCCGCGCTCTCAGGTGCTCCTTGCATCACAAAATTGCCGACTCTAATAAAATTCTGGATGTTCTCCATGATTTTATCAATCCAGTGTGCCGGCACAGTCACCTTCCCAACTTTTCTGTCGCTCCATTTTTGGTCTGTCTGGCTTTTGAGCGATAAGGCTTGCTCAGCTGCTCGTTGAGGGACTTCTCGCGTGGCTAGGAAGTTCTCCAAAAGTTCATGTTCCTTGCCGGGTTTAAGCTCTTGCAGCATCTGTGATTTAAATGTCACAAGAGCTTCATTGTATAACCTAGACGAGGCCATGCCTCATCTGAAGTTGCGACTTGTTATCTGTTCCACACAACACCCTGATTACTCTAAATCATGATCTGTTATATGCAGATGAAGAAGTTGATGTCGAGTTGATGAGATTGAGAAAGGTGTCACGACTAGTGATATCTTTGCGGATTTAGGGTCAAGAAGAGATCATGCCGAGTATGACCACTCTGCCACGAGATTAGGCGACGGGGCAGGCTAACCTGGCAGAGATCTAGGCTGCTTTCCAATAGAAGTGCATGAGCCACTCCATATTGCATACCGTTAATTACTTCTCTTCTATTGGGCTAGAGGTGATATGTTGTAAGCTTACACGAACACTTACCTTTCGATTATTACCTAAGCTGCAGCGTTTATCCCCCAATGACCCCACATCTTACGATCACTACTTCTCAACCTCTTGGCATGTGGTATTAGTAGAGATATGCGCTGTATACAAATAAGCCTAAGGCTTTGCTGACCTCAGCTAACCTGAGCAGCCTCAAGTAAAGAAAATTCTGGACCTATCGCGCTAAGCTATTCCAAAAGCTCGAATACGGCGAAGTTGCTAAGGCGGATGATGTAAGTTTACGGATAACGTTGTGGTTCTCAGTAGTTGCATTCACACTCTGCTTCGGGAGACTTATTCTTTCAAGGTGATGGACTAATAAATTATTAACTAATACGGCCCCACATGACCGTAACTTTTGACCTAGAAGTTACATTGGTTCTTTTTTGTCAATATGCCTAGGTCTGTACAAGACTAACGTCATCGATGTATAGGCTGGGCACGACACCGCTGAAGCTATATCCGCCATTATTGAAATAAAACTGTATGTAGAAGTATGGCCATTCCCCGGAGTTGAATGACCCTTGATACTGTCTCCAAGTCGTATCCACTGGTGGACTTAGCAGCCTGTTGGAAAACGTGCTTGGAGTTTCGCTCAAGACAAGATCAGGAGGTGCTGGCCCTTTCTTCAACCCTTGAATAATGAGGTTTATGTAGTCGATATCAGAGTCGCTCGGGTTGGTTAGGGGGTCCGCCTTCGCCCAGAAAGTAAATGTATAATCAGTGAATGGACGTATTAGCCCCGTGGCGAAGAGGTAGATGTTCCGGGAGTCAAAGTCGCCCGGTGGCTCAGCTGCGAAGGTTACTCGGAAGAGGTTGGGTGATGAGTGCGCTAGCGACGGGCTTGATATGATGGAGTAATTGTTGACATTGTATGTACGTCCGACGTATATACTCTGAGCACCACTTTCGAAGTCCACATTCAGTGCCGTGGGAGATGGAGCAAGCGGTAAAGTAGTGCATTGGGTTATACTGGCTTTAGTTGCTAGAGTAGTTGCCCCAGGTGGATAGAGACAAGAACAGGCTGACGACAAATGAGTGGCTCCGCAAGATGATTGGACCGGGTTAAGAGTAGCTGTGCTGGCAGAGGTTCCAGATGGAGGTGGTGCAGTAAATGATGCACAGAAAGCTGTGGATTGTACAAGATCACGGTAGCAGTTATCCTGGTTGCAGCCCGTCTGGGTACAAACGGTTGTGGATGACTGGCCATAGGCTGGCGACGCTGCTATGGCCAAGGCAAGGAGGAGAGTAAGGACCGAAGGCATTTGGAGAATTGATAGTTTGCAGTGTCAACCGAGTCAATGTGAGTTTGATTAGCGCAGATGGAAATTATTGAGCGAAAACTAAAGGAAAGCTGGATAAAATGGAAGCTGCCTTCACACGTACCTTTGCATTATTATATAATAGTCTCTTGCTGGAGTATATGATAGGGCGAGATTTTCAGCTTAAACGTTCATGCCATTCCCTGTGGAGTAAACGAAGTTATTTGAAGGAAGTGGCGTGTCGTGGGCTCATTCATAGGTGCAGGATACGAGTTGTGGCTCTTCAGCTTGAATGCGAGGACGCATGCATGGAACGATAGGATATGCGCAAGCAATTGGTATGATGGTACTTACTACGCTAATCCGGGGTTCATATTCTTCCGGCTTACAAGAGCCACGGCGAATAAGAGAGCCAGGCTTACCTAGTCGATGAATACCATAATGCAAAACTGTTACCTACCGTAACTACCATGTAATCACCATGGATTTAATAGGCATACATGATCGGGCTAGGCCGGTAGTCAGATATTAATGGAGCCATCAAATGGCCATCAGACAGGCTCCTGATTCTCACTCGACGTATAACAGTGGCATAATAATGATAATAGCAACCACACTAACCTCCAGTCACAGTGATTGCTACTGATGGCAAAAGTAACACGCAAGAAGTTAGATGGGCCTATAAGTTCTGAGAAGATCAAGTGCTGAAGTAGAGGGGCGTAACCGTGAGGAAAAATGAACAGAGCAGTTGCTAGTTTAAGCATCCCCTGTATGTGAACTTGTTTGCTCTCAGATACTGATTCAACAATCAACGTCATTATTATCCTAGCTAGTGAGTAAGACAAAATAGCGTTCTACTAAGGCATATTGAATTTTTGTATCAAAATCGTATAGTGATGATGTGTAAGTCGTATTATGGGTAAGGCCAATCAAGGGGAAATCGGGCACTAAGTGGCCAAGCTGACTTACACGGCGAGCAGAGAAGGGGTAACTGGCGCAATGGACCAAAAAAACGAACAATCATGGCACTCGCAAATATTTTAGTTCAATCAATTTAATTACATTATCTTATATCATCTAGCTCACTGTTTACTTAACCTATTCATATCTGAGTCTGTGTGAGAGCTGGGTCTAAGTAAGTCAGGCTAGTCAATTTCTATCATTCGGACCAGTGTTCAACACAGCCAAAACAATTTGGGCTTGGCAAGCAATTTTCCACCCTATATTCTTAAAAATACAATCAAATCAATCATTTGCAATTCTTAAAGTGGTTTCTATAAAATAAGAGTATCTAATAAACATGTTCATGAATTTTAAATAAAATTTTAGCTTAACTGTCTCAAAGTACATTGTTTGCCAAGCCTAAATTGTTTTGGCTGTGTTGAACGCTGACATTGTCAGTCTCCATTCCTAATCTGCGTCACTTCTTACAGTTCACAGCCTTCTTCCTCCCCTGTCCCAATCATAGTGTTAATTTGGCTAATTTCATTCATATGAGCTGTCAAAGGCAGATTCAACGCATGCGACAGAATGACAAAGAAAACAATTCTTTGATCGTCAACTATGCCGCCTTTGTTCTGTCAGTCACTGGAGACATGGTCTCTGCTCAGTTCAATGGATGCGATTGAATGATTCCCTCCTTACAACTGTGTTCATGAACCTGCTCTACCGGGCCAACAGAACAAGAACTGATGAGGTAGGATATAACACACCTGTGCATCCATCCGCCACCCAGAAACTTTCATAGCTAAAAACATATGTAGGCAGCAATGGCGAACCCTCCAAGACGACGAAACTGGCAGGAAGAATGGCTCGCTAATGGGTGGATATTCGAAGAGTATCGACACACGAGACAATTCTATAACTATCCCAAGGATAAGGTCATCGAGAAGGAGCGTCACAAGTGGGGTTAGTTGCATATAATACGATACCGAACTTTCTATATTATCACGTACTTACTCGTGGCACAATAGAGGGCCGAATACTACCACTACCGGGTCGTTTCAGGCATTTACGCTATCGCATGATCAACGGTGCCAAAGAGCCAATATGGCAGCCCCAGAGGTTGCCAGTTGAGAGTGTATGCGGGAGCCCTGACATTCTTGGGACACCCCTGAGGCCTGGTGACCCCGGATATGCCGAATGGGATCACGCAAAGATCAAATATAACCAAATGCGCACGTCGTTTTTCCGCAGGAACCGAGGCTTGACTGTGATAGCTCCATTGGGGTATGGTGGGAACGGACTCGTCACCAAGTGCCGATACAAAGAAAATTCATCAGCCGCGGTCTTAACGTTCGTCGTAAAGATTGCGCTTAGTGGTTGGGATTCTCCTGATTTATACCTAGAAAACAAGGTAACAGAAGTAGGTTATCCTAGATTCACATATCGTGAGTGTAACTAAGCTCAACCCGTCGTGAATCTTAACAGGTATTCAATCGTGCAGCGCACATGGTTCAAGCTATCCCCCGATCTAGAGTTGGCTTGCCACCTCAAGAGCGGTACCCGCATCCGCTATTGTACGAAAATGATGATTCAAGTTCACCTGAAAGCGATAGTGGCGATGAGTCTCCCAATGACCAACCAAGCGAAAAGTTTGTTATCAATGCAACTTTGACCAGAGGTGAGCAGATGGTGGAGCGCGCTAAACAGTTCAACAAAAAGCAGAAGTTATATAAAAACCGAATGTTTCGGCACAATATTCTTGTGAAAGAAAGAAACTTTCAGGTCGACACCGGGAATCCAGACCCAAAATGGCAACCGTACCGTCGAGACTTCCTGCTACTCGAGTACCTGGAAAACG
Source organism: Xylaria sp. FL0933 (assembly GCA_022578765.1). Classification (NCBI taxonomy): domain Eukaryota; kingdom Fungi; phylum Ascomycota; class Sordariomycetes; order Xylariales; family Xylariaceae; genus Xylaria; species Xylaria sp. FL0933. The sequence continues at coordinate 30,184 of MU389827.1, forward strand.
GTGATTTGGAAAAACTTTTAGCTAGGTGAGTGCCGAATTACCAGATTCTGCCATGTTGGCGAGGTCCTTTTTCATCGTGTTGTAGCAACTGAATCGTATTACCGATCTGTGCTAATCGAATGACCCATATCATGTCAGACTCAATGAGAAAGAAACAGACATCCCTAATCGCGGTAAGTAAATAGTATATTCGCTAATATTTAGACACTAATGGTGGGCCTCGGATGCTTTAATCAGTTCTTTGGGGATTTTGGCTCTGCTGTAAGTCGGAAGAGATGTTAATTTAAAATATTAGAAGTTATTTGCCTAACTTTCGTGCAGTGACCCGAGCGTGCTTGGCTATGCAGTACGTTCTGATGCAACCTCTCCCGGTTTCTTCGCTGAGATAGCTGCGGGCTATGTACCATCTAGTGGAACACTAACACATTCCAACACCCCAGATTCCCACCCCGGAAATTCCATCCTGGACGGCACGAAGATCATCCAGTTCTACAGCCCAATGGGCAACCGGGTTTTGATCTCACTGGGACGGGTAAGCGACTTGGCGATGAATTATTTGAGCAAGAACCGCCTCCGAAAAGACGATGGGCGGCTAAGCGTTACGTGCATTTCGACATCGACCCTAAAAATAGTAGGTTGAATATGTAGCCATCAGCTATCTGAGGACAGCATCACTCAAGGAGGTACTAACGATGAAAGTCCTTATTGGCGGCTTTGATCCCGGCGCTAAAGACGGAGAGCATGCACTAGTGCCAAAGCTCAAGGTATGTCAACTAATAGAACAATGGCTTTTGAGAGTTATAAGATTGCTACGGACTAACGAAAGTCTCTACAAAATAGTTAGCGGATTTCGGACTCACCGAAAACATCAAAACACATAAGAGGAAGTAAGTCTGGCCAAGCCGCAAGGTGCAATAATCCCATGCCTCACCAAGGCTTACCTGACCTGGCAGTAATTACTACAAGACGCGACGGAGAAGTGGTAAATGGGGTTATTACGCCCCCGTAAGTCCCGCGCGGAATAGTGATCTGCTCCTTCTTCGACCTAGAAGGCTTGTCTACGTTACTTACAGGTCATGATGACAGGAGCAATTTGGAGCCGAGTGGGATTATATCAGACGAGACGACGGCGGGCTACCTCAAGCAAATGGTCCAGAGATTAGCGAGCAACCTATTGCTGGGAATTACGGTTCTCCTATGAATGTATGGGGGATAGGTTTGGTACGTGTTCCCCGAATGTCTCCATACGTTGATCGTTTTGTCGTCTAACGTGTCCGATGGTGTTGTAGACCATGTGGCAGCTCATCACTAAACTTCAAGTTCCAAGGCCATTGCCTCTTCAGATGTCTGGCGTATCGCAGATCCAAATGCCAAATCACTACTGTGCTGAAATCTTGACAAATGCCAAGTATAACAGAGTGGACTTGGAGCTCAGGCAGACAGTCGCTAAATGCTTAGCTCATGACCCGAAATACCGCCCCCAGCCGCGGGTACTCGTGAATCAAGCGAAAAGAAAACTTAAGAAGCGGTTCCCCGGCGAGACAGATGAAGTGATAAGAGAGTGGGTTCAGGCGATCATTCTCAACGCATAGAGCCAGAAGGACGGAATAGAACTTCAACATATTAGAAACGGAAGTCAACTAACTCATGTATGATATGAATGTCTAGTCTGTGTTGCCATTGTCATTACTTGACCCTTATTCCCTTCATACCGTACTGGCCGTAATACGATATACGTGCTCTCTTAAGTGAGCTGTCGTAATAAGTCAGCCTACAGATCAAATCAAAAAGGTTTTAGTACCATCTATGAGTTACTGTTTGTTGGCCAATATCAGTCGACCTTCGTATTGACGAGAACCTGAATGAGGCTTGAGGTACCAACGAGACAATCTTCGGGCTCAATGGCACAATTTCATAGTCTCAATCATAATGGAAAGGATGTGCTGCAATCCCTTAGCACTCCGTATGTTAGTTAACTGGTGGGAACAGTACCTTTTCTGAAGCGAATTCTGCGTCGTGCTTATGTAGCGCCGACTAGGCCATGCCAGTTTGTTCGCCATGCTTCTTTCTGTGAGAATACAAGCAATTAACTCGGCTGCTAGGGCGTCGCTTTCTTATTATGTTAAACTCTGAAAGGTTGAACGCTGAAATGTCCACCATCAGTTCCGAGCCTGCCGGGGCGTGCAACTCCTCCTGTGTTTTCCTGCACAAACCCTTTTGAGCTGTGTGAAGCTACATAGGCGGCGGATGTTAGGCCACAGATTACGCATCCTGGTTGATAGAGAGAGGAGAGTGGCCTCCATTACACTCACATATATATAGATGGCTAGCACCGAAAAGTCTCTTGGTCTGCCTTCAACTCGGAATTTCCTTTCGAAACGATTGTGAACCTGCTATAATTACGTAGATTTTTACCGCACTTTAGTCTTTTCTTTTCCCTCATCTAACACGTTTATTACAAGTCCAGTGCGCCTCTATATTCTTTCAATTATCAGATACTCAGGCCGTGTGATGTGACAGCTTCAAGTGAAAGAGTACCCATAACATGTTCCAGTTCCAAATTTAACACCTAAGTGATGCATACTGACAAGAATCACGTGCTTGAAAGACAATACCAATTAGAAACATCAGAGAACAGGGAGGTGACCCATAGGTGCCATCTATGTCATTCAGTTTCTGCCTCGACCCTTCTACGAAATGCATAACACAGGATTAGAGTGCTCTGCTCATAGTCTAATGCAGCGACGTCCTCAGCTTCATGCTTATGGATCTCTACTGGGACGATGCGAACGTCGTAAACACGGAGGGCTATATCGACACCGATTCTAGTCGATGCACTCAAAAGAACGGCAAATAATGGTGCGATAGAAGGCATTACTTGCTTCAAGACCTACAACGACCTCGGCGCTGGACCGCCACTGTTCAAGTCTTCGCACTGGCAAAAGGAACATTACAAGGCTTTGACTTCAGCAAATTTTCTCGAGAAAACACGTGAATCGCAATAGTTGCAAGTAAGCCTGAGAAGCACGTTCATCGTCACTGTTTGCCTAGGGCAAACGGCCTACATTTTCACTTCGAGATGATCTGTAAGATCATTCATTAAATCAATTCACCATCACTAGATTCATTATAATTATTTAAATGTACTTCGTCGTTTTTTCCCTTTTCCTTTTCCTTTTTTTTTCTTTTCTTTCTTTCCCTTTTTTTTTTCTTTTTCTCATTCTTGTTCGTCTGCGAAATGACCTGGTTGGCTAATGGTAAGTAACTGGTACAGGGGTTTATCTTCGGTACTTCCCTAACCTTATTGAGTAAGTCTGATACCGTAATCAACCTAAGGGAGCTTACATCTCGACTTTCAGATATCACCTCTAATCCCTTCAGTGGAAGAGTGAACGAGCGACCCAAAGATGTCGTGCCCTAGGCTGCAATAAGGCCAGCAAGTCGTTCGCTCGTGGACAGAACAATGCCAGCGAACTCGGTGAGCGAAGCGCTTTGCAAGATCTCGAAGATCGAGACTTTGGCGCCGAGGGTGCCGGACAGCCAGTTTCGCAGCCCGACGCCCACGATAGAGTCGACTCCGTACTGCGACAACGGATTGCCCGCCTCGATCTCGGACGGATCCATGCCGCGAATAGCGGCGACCTTCGAGCTGATCGCGTCGACGACTAGGTCTGTGACTTCGGTGGCTGTCATGGAGCCCGCGGCGCCACGCGTAAGCTGTGACAGACTGTTGTCCTTTTCCTCGCCCTCGCCCGTTCCTCCCAAGAATTGATCAGCTACCCGTCGTGGCGTTGCTAAGCGGAGAGTACCGAAGCGACGGTCGGAACGCATCAGTGTGCCTTCGTACGCTGCCTCGGACGACACGCCGACGACGATCTGGCTCGCAGCTGGTGTCTCGCGGAGCGGATGACGGATGGCCGAATCAAGCAAGTACAAAAGAGTCTCTACATCTACTTCGGCGGCGCCGATAGCACTGGCATGCTGCCGCTCGACACCCTTGATTGCAGGAAGATCTAGAACGATAGCTGGTAATCCTAGTGCCGTACGGTGGCGTGCCAGCGCGTCTTGGAATGCGTTTCCTGCAGCGTGAATGACCTGCGACGAGTCTCCGATCACACCTGCTATGGATGAGAGCATGATGAAATAGTCTAGAGACTTGAGATGCTTGTCTAGGATGATACTGCTGCCCACCTTAGCACTGATACCGCTCTGCCATTGATCATACGTTGCGCGTTCAAGAGCAGTGTTCTATGTTTAACTGGGTTAGCCGGCTGAAGAGTCTTGTCTCCCTATACCTTCAGGGACGGCATCTGGGACATACCTCAAATGGTGCAGTAGCATCTATTACGCCTCGAATAGGAGGTAATACATCTTGCAAACTTGAGAGAAGTTCAATGACACGCTTCTCGTTCGCCATGTCGCACGATCGAATGATCAAGTTACACCCATCTGCTTTTGCCAACGCTTTCATATCTTCGAAGTCTTCGCTTGCTTCGGCATCTCGAGACACAACCACAAGGTTCTTGGCGCCCATTTCCATCACCCACGAGGTAATGACGCGGCCAATGCCTTCCATTCCTCCCACAATCAGATGTGTAGCATCGGGCTTGTCCAGTCGAAGCGGCGCAGAATTAAGAGCGTTCTGTTACTCATTAGCGCCTGTACAGTTTTGAATGGATGCAAGTTGACCGATGTTTAACTTGCCTTAGCTTCGAGGTCTGGGTATACTCTGGGGACATATATGACGGAGTCCTTCTCAGCATATTCGGAATCCTGTTCTTGTGAGGCAACATTTGAATTGAAAGACTTCTCAATAACATGGGCAATACGGCCAATCTTTCCAGTTGTCCACTGTTCGCCCTCATCTGGCACGGGCGCGAAGTCCAGTTGGACATATCGCTTACTCTGATCTTGTTGTCTTAGCACCCTGAGAAGACCCTGAGTCTCAGCGAATGTTGGATTCACTGATTCAGTGGCCCCTCCGGAGCTAAGCCAAAGAACATTTCGACATCCAAGTAGTAAGTCTCGTAACTGTCCAAATTCTGCCTCATCAAGATCATGCACGAATGGTGCAAAAATCTCTGGCGTGAATATGCAGAGAGCTTCGTTCGACACGTTGACATCTGAAAGACTTTTGATTTCGGGTGTCTTTCCGGTGAGGGTTTCTATAGCATTGCTCAGGTCATGAGTCCAAGATTCAGGTGGAAGACGATTGCGTGCGTGGACGATGCAGACTGAGGTAGGATATGACGGTTCTGCTTTAGCTGTCGCGACGATGATGCTGTTGCTTTGGTACTCGGTATCCTCGCAATCATTGATCGCCATGTCGACCCCGCTGAACCCAGTTTTCTGAAGGAGGACGTCCCATTTCTGGATTGCTACATCGGAGTTGGGCGCTTTGAAGGGCTCTTCCCTGGTCCACCACTCTTGAAGAGTGCCAAAAATCAACTGTGAGCTGGCTTGCTCGTGTGTGGGTTCAACGAGAAATAGTTTCCCTCCGGGCCTGAGAAGCTTCCGCATATTAGCCAAACTTTGGCCAAGCGACGCGGTATTACTGAGCGTGTGCGACGCGATGACAAGATCGTAGCTGGTGGCCTCAAAGGACTGATGGAGAGGATCTTGTTTAATATCCATCGGTTTATACTCCACGACTCCTGCCCAGCTTGCAAGCTTCTGCTTCGCAACTTCGACCAGATCCTCGGAAACGTCGGTGTAGGTGTAATGACCGACCAGAGTGCCACGCTCTGTACTTGCGCCAAACGCATCGAGGACCACTTTCGTGGCCGTTCCCGTACGTGCGCCGATCTCTAACACATTTGCTCCTGGATGTTCCACCGCGAAAGCTTGAACTAATCGAGATAGCTGCCGATAACTGCGGTCCTTTAGTCTGGGTTGTTCAGCATAATATTGCTCCAGCAAGCCCCCTTCCTTCATGAGTTCAAGTGGCGCTATCTCGCCTCGGACGATCTTGGCGAGCTGACGGCCAACACGAACAGTGAGCTGTTCCACGGGATTATTAGAGGCACTGAGTTCGTCGAAAAGCATGTGTCTTCGGCCTCTCGGAGCACAAGCCCACACCTTGCTGCGCGGTGCTAGAGTTCCGCTTTCAGCCTGTGATATTATCTCCTTCATCCACGCGTACAGCTTTCTGAGATGTGGACTCTTGGCATTCTCTGGAGTCCATGACGCGTCGTCCAGCTCTTCCATGGCATCCTGTATCAAAAATAATGAGGCGCGTATCATCTTCTTCTCGAAATCTTTTGCTTCCTCGTTGAGCTTAAGGCGAAGCGAGTTTAGGAAGGACGTTGGAATTGGCGGCGATAAAACATCTTGCTCCCAATTTATGTTCGACGTCATGGATTTCTTGTCGTTCTCACTGACAGACCGGGGGACAGCAATGGCGTACAAGTCTGTTATATCAAGCACTGGCGCCGAATCTTCGCCCTCGCCGCTCAGAACTGTTATGTTGGATGTAAAGCCGTCTGTGTCCGCTCTCAGGCATTCCGCTAGAGCAAGAAGATTCTCAATAGGTTGACCGCTGGCGCCCCTCCGCAAAGTCAAAGATCGAATAGAGCGAGGCACTACCAGTTTGCTCTGACGAACTCTCTTGGGCAAGTTGCTGTAAGCGGTAACAACGATGGAATCCAGTGTAGTTGGGTGAATAACGTAACTATGAGCCTCCGAGGCGGCCGCGGAGACGGAGACTCCGGCAATAGCTTTTTTTCGTGAAATTTTGACATCTGTCACATTCTGAAACGCCGACCCATGATGGAATCCCATTTCCCTCATTCTAGCGAAGAGATCGTCCGGTTCTATCTCATGTTGCTGTAAAGCTGGGGCTAAGAACTCCTCAGAAGACCCTATGTGTTCATTGAGTCCGGTCGTCATCTCTACCTCAGTTGAGATGTAACCCTTGCAGTTCAGGATCCAGCTGTCAGAGGCGCTGATCGAAGAGATTGTGAACTCATACCAGCCTTCTTCCGTCGATCGCATGCTGAGTTGTGTCTCGACACCCACCGAACTCCTTGGAATCTCTAGGACATTAAGAATATCTACGTTACGGAGAGAGTAAGCTGCGGCTGGCTTGCTTGGACTCTGCAAAAGCCTTGCTGCTTCGATAGCCATGGAGATGTAAGCGGCAGCCGGAAGCACCGGGCTACCGTTGACCTGGTGGTCTGCCAACCAAGGGATGTCGCTGAGACGTAAGAAGTTCCGCCATGTAGGGACAAGGTCGTTACTTCCCGGGAGTATGCTTCCAAGAAGTTCATGAGGCCTGTGGGATTTCTGGCGAATTTGCCTACTGACCCGAGATTCGATCCAATACCTCTGTGTGTGATTCCAGGAATAGCTGGGAAGATCATGCACAAGAGCATGAGTCTCTCCCAATGGCGAATTGATAGACGGAAGAGAGACCGGGTAACCCCACTTGATCAGCTCACAAGCAAGTGTCTGCATGGCCTCAACCGCGTCGATGCCTCTTGTGAGGCACGAGACATAAGGTAATTTCTGGCCTTTGGCTCTGAGGATCTGGTCGATGGGCCCCGACAGTGCACCGTGTGGTCCAACCTCGATGATTGCGTCAACCTCAAGCGTGCCATCTTTAGCGAAGCACATTGCTTCAAACGATTGGCTGAAGAGAACTGGTTCCGTTAAATTGCTAACCCAGTACTCTGCATCCAAGGCTGCTAGTGAGGTGATCAGTTCGCCCGTCACAGGGGACGCATACCGCGGTAATGTTTCAAGCGGTTGCGGCTGCGGCTTGCCAGGAATAATATTCCGCAGACTATCGAGATATTCTTGGGCGAAGAACGCCATATGGTGAGAGTGGTACGCAATAGGTACTCGAAGCTTCCGTGCGAATATGCCATCAGCTTGGATGCGCTTCTCCACTACATTGAGGGCTTCCATGTCTCCGGCAAGCGTAACGCTGCCCGGCGAATTGACACAAGCAACAACGACCCGGCCTCCCGGGGTATCCGAAAGATACTTCACAGACTCTTCCTGTCCGAGTCCAGCAGCTGCCATTCCACCTGCCACCTTTTTCAAGGCTTCGTTACGAGCCGCTATATGGTCGCGGAAGAATGCGACCCCGAGCGCCTGGGCAAATGTTAGAGCACCAAACACGTAGCCAGCAGCTATCTCGCCACTGGAGTGACTTGTTACGGCAGCGGCAGTAATCCCCCAGGATCGCAGGAGGTCCACCAAGCACAGTTGCAATGCCACGGTAACCGCTTGGCTCCTGTCGACATCCGAGACGCGTGTTGTTTGCGCATCGCGCAACAGCTCCTCTGGAAAACATCAGCTACAAATAGAAGAAAAGGGAACTGAATAGGACGAACCTTGTAACGACCAAGATGAACCGTATCCTCTCAGAATCTCATCGGCCTTCTGAATGGAAGCAGCATAGGTAGGATATGCGGCCACCAACTCTCGACCCATTGCATGCCACTGAGCGCCTTGACCATTGAAGACGAAACCTAGCCGAGGCTTCTTCGGTGCGACATGAACTGACTTAGACGAGGTTTTCTCCAATTTCTTGGCTAACTCGGATATGCTCCTTGCGCTGATAACCGCTACGTGAGGCAGTCTTGAACGCCTTTCCGAGAGTGTGAAAGCTAGATTATTCAGAAATTCGTCTTTATCCTCAGGTACAGCCCGAATATACGCAGCAAGATTCCGGGCATATCCTTTCAGTGCCACAGAGTCATTGGCGCTGAGTACAAAAATGCGGGAGCGAGTGCCACTACTTGACGAAGCATGGCCATTTGTCTTCCCTACTTCTGAAGCGGCTTCTAATATAACGTGGGCATTGGTGCCTCCTGTTAAGCCGTAATGGTGGATTGAGGCACGAAGCGCCTTGTCCCTCGGCCATGGTGTAAGAGTGGTCGGAACCTTCATGCACGTCGTCAGTCAGGTATCAGCGTCTTAAAAGGTAATTGTCGACTACCTACTGTAAGATGCCATTCTTTGAGAGGTATCTGAGGATTCGGCGTCTCGTACTGCGAGTTTTGAGGTATTTCTTTGTTCTTCAGAGTCCAAATTGCCTTAATGATGCCCGCAAGGCCGCTAACAGATTCAGTGTGACCTATGTTCGTCTTCACTGAGCCCACCACTACGGGATCGCCTTCAGTGTGGCTTCGACCGAATGTCCTCGCCAGTGCTTCGGCTTCGGTAAGGTCACTCGCCGCTATTCCTGTCATGTGCGCCTCAACGTAGCCTGTATCAGCCAGCTCTAGACCAGCCCGGTTGTAACACTGCTTGATCAAGTTGACTTGAGCTTCCAGGGATGATGCAACCGAGGCTATATTTCCACTATGGTTCAGCCCAGTTTCCCTTATCACGGCGTGAACGTGGTCTCCGTCTCTCAGAGCTGCCTGCAGCGGTTTAAGGACGAGAGCCGCTGTCTAGAAATGGTCGTTAGCATGCTAATGGGGGATCTCAGTGACGGGTGGATCTATGAGCTCTCCACGTTTACGGTTCGTTCACCGGGGAGCCAAATTGTTTACTTACCCCTTCACCTCTCCCATACCCCTGAGCGCGAGCATCCCAGGCGTGACAATTCCCATTGGCCCCAATCAAGCTACATTTATCTTAGCGTTGGCATTCATCCAATGCTTAGGTAAGAGATCTCACCTCTCATTTGACAGGGCAATGTAGAGGTCCGGGCTCAATATAGCATTGCTTGCCGCAGCAATCGATATCTCTGATTCCCCTAGTAGAATGCTGCGACATGCCTGATTGAGGCAGACCAAGCCAGATGAGTCACCTGCATCAATCGACATACTGGGCCCGTGTAAATCGAAAAATTGAGATATGCGGTTTGAAAGCATGGCTGACCCGTTCCCTGCAAGGAAACAGGGCGGTATGCTTTCGGGGTCACGCGCTTGGAGCTCCTGGTAATCTTTGCCACAACATCCCGCGTAAACGGACGTGTCAGTACCTGCTAGCTTCTCTGCAGGTATACCGGCTAGAAACATACATTAGATCCAATTTCGAAGTACCGCGAGATGGAATCATGCGCTGGTTATTTGGCTTACCATTCTCAATAGCTTCGTATACGCACTCCAACAACCACCGTAGCTGCGGATCCATCGCCTAAATTTCATTAACACTCATGTCTTATTTTAGTCAGAGGATGGTTCTCAGAGACACTCACATTCGCCTCATCAACTGATAAGTTGAAAAAGTTGGCGTCAAATGCAGCAACATCTTGAGCGAGAAAATAACCGCCAACAGCATGAGTCTAGTGAGTAAGTGAACGCGATTAGCACATTAGAACTATTTCACCCTCAATCTATGAAAACCAAAATGAGCGATTTGCTCACTTACTCGTCCCTGCCTTTTCCCATCTGCGTGATGGAAAGATTCGACGTCAAACCTGCTGTTTGGGATACGAGACCAGGCGCTTTGCCCCTTCACACACAAGTCCCATAGCTTAGACGGACTCGTCGCGGATCCGGCAAACCTACAGCTCACTCCAATGATAGCAACAGGCTCCGATGTGGTGTGCCCGTTAGTACGTCGGGATTTGGTCATATTGAATATCGATGAGAACCCGTAAGGTTCACTCTCACGACTCACTCAGCAGCTAATTAATTCTACTTCGGGATTCTTCTGTATATAGGTGATCATGCCCGCGAAGCTGCCTATTACTCAGACTCTATCTATTAAGCACATTTTGCGACGTGAACTTCGAACTGAGTCGAGAGAGATGCTGAGCTTTCCCGCTTTCTAGCGTAGCAGTTTGCTATAGGCTCAGAGTACAGTAATCGGTTAACTTACCCCTCACGGTATCAGTTGTTACTGCGTATCTCCTTTGATTCTAGGCCCTGCAGTACGCTTAACCCTATTTGAACTATGTAAGCCGTGGTTATGCACGAGCGGGCGCCCTTGGTATAGCACGTTAACTATAACTGTCCGCCGGGCGAGGTGCATTGCAGCAGAAGGGGGCTGTGCTGGTGATTTGGAAGCATGAGCAGCTCGAAACTTGGAAACAGAGTGAGTAGCATATGCAGTCGTTACGTATGCAATGCCGGAGTCAGGTTATGCAACTAACTGTTAAAAAGTGGAAAGCGGAGTCGCAGTTAACTCCGTGTTTAACTCTTGTATGACTCCTTTTTGACTCGTGAAGTCGGGAGGCACTGGATATAGGCTATAGGAGTCAGATGGTAGTGCCTAGTGCCCAGTATGGAAGGATCTCGAATAATCTCGAGGCGGTGCTTCAGATTGAGAGAGTGACTTAGGTTTGTTTACAAGCGAAGAAATGAGAGAGGGAGACAGCGATATTGGAATTTAGCTCTACGAAAAGTTTCGTAACGAAGTCCATTGTTCTGCGCTGGAAGTTGACGGCTAGATGGGTAACAATCACTAGATAATGCTTCGAAAGACTGAAACCATTGTCTGTGGTACTGTATTTGCAAATTGTAAAGGAGATTTCACAACAAGGGGAAGGTCACAGGATATCAAAGCCAGTAAATAAACATGTCAATATTATATACGCGCTTAATCTATTGTATGAGTACTCTACGAGATTGGTAGTCGCACCTCCATTGTTACAGATCCATGCAATATCGCCTGAAGTGTTCGTCCCGAACCAGGTGCTCCATCTCATCCTCATAAAGATTCATAGAAAGCTCAACGCCACCAGGTGTTCTTCGCGGCAGAATGTAAGAGCAACGAGCATGGTGGTTGAACTTGGACATGTACAGCCGCACGGCCTCGGGGCACCCGCCGTTGCTGAACTTGTCAGTGCCAAACGAGATCTGGTCCACCGGGAACAGCAGCAGGTTTGACACGAGCAAATCTGCACCGTCCATATATCGGAAGCGCGGTCGCAATAGGTCGTAATCCGGCAGGTCCCTGATCAGCGCGTACGCGTCCTGAAGGGCGGTACTATTGGCCCGCCCGGCGCCGTCGCGGATCACCCGTGCTATCTTCCCCAGCGGCACGCTCGGGTCAAGAAGATCCGACAGCGACACCTCAGCCTGGTTGTAGAAGGTATTATTGCCCAGGTAGCTCGGAGGAACGGCCTGTGCCTTCGAGAAGTCTGTCCGGCCGTCGACGGCCGATTCCAGCACCGACGTGGTCTCGGTCCGCAGCCCGGTAGGTGATGCGGCCGCGCGCGCACGCACTAGACTTCGCCACATCAGCGCCGTCACGATGTCGTTGCTCGAGAGAATCCCCGTGCCGACCGCCGCCTCGCACTCCTTGCGCAGTATCGCCTGGCTCGCGGCCGAGACATAGAATGTGCGGTTCACGGGCTTGCGGTCCGTGGCAGTCTTGTTTGGGTTATTCCTCTCTTTAATCGCTGCATCACCCAGAGCTGCCTCCGTTGGGCAGACATCCCGAACGCCAGTCAAGCCCTTCGTCCAGTCGTCATCGGCGCGCTTGAGATCCTGCCGCTGCGCGCTCTCCTCTTTCCAAATGCGATCGAGGAGTGTGCGATCCGAGCTCTCAGGCGGATACCCTTCGAACGGGAAATCCGGATCTTGGAGGCTTCTGCAGCTGTCGGCCCACAACTTCATGGCGAACACCATGGCCGTACCATCCAGGGCCGCGTGGTTAGCCGACATGCTCACGATACAGCCGCCGGGGAGAAAGTTGGCCTGCGCGACGATGACGTCGCACCCCGCGACCAGGTCGCCCTCTATGGGCACCTCCAGCAGCTCATCGTGGTCATACGCGTTGCCCGGGAACGTATCCTCCCTGAGCTCGGCGAATGTCCACTGCGAACCGAGCTCATGATACCGCAGCTGGTGCGGTGTCGGGCCGTCTTCGTCCCAGTGGCCCCAACGAATCTCACGCTGGCCTGGCTTCCAGTCATCTTTGCCCTCTCCAGGTTCCCGGAGGTGTATACTTCCGCCAAGCCAGGGCACTCTGTTGAAAGCCCTCCTCAAGCCCTTGGAGAGATCTTGGAACACGTCCTGCGGGGCCACATCGGGCTTAAGCGGAAAGTAGTAAGATAGGTTTAGGTAATTGGGTTTATGAAGGTGATCTAAGGGTGTCAGAGTCGCGTGGGCCAGCGAATGCGCATGCGAATGGGCCATTGCGTAGAAGTGTCGTTATTGCACAGCAGCAGGTAACTAGATGCGCGGTCTACAATGATCACAGGCATGCTGTACTACGATACCCAGATATACTGTCCCTTTCAAGTGGATTCACGCGAGACATAGTGTATCACAACCTCTGCATGGCGGTCCGCCAGTTTGGGCAAGCGGAGTCACAGAGTAGACGGTCTTGACATAAGCATACTAGATACGTAGATGCTGCAATCAGAATCAGCTTTGCATAGAAACTTCGCGAATCCTCAGTGTATTGCGCTAAATGTGCACCCGGTAAAACGTTGACGCTGGCTACGATTGGTAGCTGAGAATCGTGCTGTACTCAGGCGCGGTAGAGAGCGGCAGGCAGTGCAGCATCGGCACAAGCATCTCTCGTGATCATACATGCTTATATAAGAAATATAAGAAGTATACGGTAAGAGGGTAAGACCTTATCTACTGTGCGCGTGCCAAGAAGAGTAAGCCTGTTCCTGAGTTCAGATGCACTTGGTTGAGACGCACTTGGCACACTAACAGGCACGCCGCCACGCCGCAAACCTGCCACGTCAAGCAGATTTCTCAATTCGGATTTTTCACATGTTATTTTTCCGAATCGGGCGATCCATCGCACACACTCGTTTTGACTTATCTCGGCGCAGGGAATAGCGTTACATTGATAAAGTACCAAACTCGGACAGGTCAGGGGCAAGGGGTTCCGTAGGTGGTCCCCATGAATAAAAGTCGCTCTTCGGGCTAGCTGCCGGTTCCGTGGACCAGGGCGGGCAGATCCGCAGATGCGACTTGCCTTCAGCCCTGCTTAGTGTGTCCAGGGAACCTTGTCGATCTTTCCAAATGGAGTTGTCGCACCTCTATCGTGTCCCTGCAGCTAGCGATCCTGCAAAATCTCCACTTTGTGCACTTCACGGAGTTACGGAGTTGGTTTTCTAATGCTCTAACCCGAAGGAGCTTCGCAGTTGCGTGACATTCCTTGAGAAGTGAAGCGAACACGAAGCACAGGCAATCAAACTAAGACAGCGTAATGGCGAAGTGGCTAGGCAAGAAACGGAATAGCAAAAGGACGCCGTACCCTCGCGACTATTGACAGCTGATGTAGTTGTCACGAAGTTTGGTAGTTATGAAATGAAGTGTGTATTATAATCTATTAAATCGACAATAGGTATCCATTCTGCGCCGAAATGCTGTCGCTCCCTTGCCCCTATGCTCGCCTGCTGTTGTTTTATGTAAAATCCTGCAATGTGTACTCACCATCTCTAAGCTAAGCTTTATCGTAGATCTCATCTAGGGGATCATGCAGAGATCGTCAACTCTAAGCCAATAATGGCCAATCTTGAACTGTGATGTACTGCACCTAACTGGGTTTGTGGTAGAATTTCGTAGTCTCCAGTGATGTGCCAAGTGTGCCGATAGACTAGGCTTTGTTTTGCACGTGCTTGCTAACAGCTCTGATCTTGTGGCCGTAAATGTAAAGTAGGAACGGTACCGGTGCCATCACTGTGGCCAAGGCAGCAACTGTGGTGAGAACGTAGTGAGGGCCGAGATTCTCGTACCAGGGCACTGAGGCCGGGATCAACGCGCCTGAAACAATGTAGCGGCTGAACGTCATGAAGCCCAGAGCGGAACCGGCCAAGTTCAAATAGACGAACACGATGTACATGTAAGTTGTCGTGAAGATAGCCACCAGAGAATAACCGAAAACGAAGGAGCCAATGATGGGCGCCCAGATGCTGACGTCGGGGAAGCACGACCAGGCCATCCACCACAGAGAGGCGGGCATCAATACGGAGGCACCCAGCATAGAATAGTACAGGCAGACCTCAGCCTGGAGCGCTTTTCCCTCCCGTTCGGCCTTCGCAGCCGCCTTTTTAACCCAGCCATAAACGACGGGAATCAGAAGGATAGCAACACCGTCGCCCGCCAGAATGGCGACCCAGAGGATGAATGTGAGCGAGTCAGAAATGCCGTATACGCGGCTGAAGATGTACGGGTAACCCTCCAAGAATGTAAAGAGAACAATATAGAGGATGATCAGGTAGAATGAGAAGATCAGAATGATAGCCTCGGTGTAGACCATAAGGAATGGGCGGTAGACGCTCTGGAGCAGACGGGTGCCCAGCGAGCTGGCCGGTGGAACTCCTTCGACCTGATACCGATTGTCGCCTGTGAGCTCGCGGAAATGGTGGGCCTTGCGCTCCAGCAGGTAGGGGGCGTATGTCTCGGGCTGGAACAGCAGCGCAAATATGAGAATGGCGCCAGAGATGATGAGAGAGAGCCAGTCAGCCCAGCGGAAGCCGATCTTGGGGAGGTAGGCACCAATGATAGGACCCAGGACTGGCCCGGCGTACGAGGTCATCGTGAGGAATGGCAAACTGAAAGTAACCTC
The DNA here is from genome assembly GCA_022578765.1 of Xylaria sp. FL0933. Classification (NCBI taxonomy): domain Eukaryota; kingdom Fungi; phylum Ascomycota; class Sordariomycetes; order Xylariales; family Xylariaceae; genus Xylaria; species Xylaria sp. FL0933. The sequence goes on from MU389827.1 coordinate 45,625, forward strand.
GAGTGGGTTCCAGAGATCGCCAACGGTACCACCTCCAACAGTCAGGGGTGCAGCACCAAAGAAACCAACGAGAAACCGGAAGATGACAGCGGCGGGGAAGTTGGGCGCCAGCGCCTTGCCTAGGATGAAGGCCATCATGAAGATCAAGGTACTGAAATACACCCAGTTTCGTCCAAAAGTCTCAGAAAATGGCCCTGCAAAAGCAGAGCCTACGCCCACACCAATTAGATAGAGACCTGGTCAAAGCTAGTGTTAGTCGATATCTATACGCATTTCATTGGGGTCCGCGGCCGCGAGGAGCCCACGGTGAGTATAACGCGTAACTTACCTGTTGTGAGGGAGCCCTTGACGTCACCAACACCGTATTGCTCGTTGAACTGCTTGGCAACTGGCGCGTCGATGGTCCCAGGAATTGTGACCGCAATAGCGATGAGACTCACGGTTGCCGTTGCTTGCCACTTCCTGAAACGGCTCCAGTTGAGGGGATTCAATGGATCCCCATCTTTCCATCCGACATGGAACTTGACGCTTCCATCGCCCTCGTCAGGCCGTGAAAGTGTTACTCCCGGAGGCAAGTTGTTCTTATCCCTTTCATCGCCGGAGCTGGGCGTTGAGGTACCGGCCTTTTCAGAATCAGATTGCGTCTGGAGGTTGGCGAGATCCTCCTTCACTGACGCGTGCAAGTCGCGATACTGACGGAACATAGACATGGTAGACTGTAGTGGTGAGGTCCTCTGCCAGTGTGGCAATGTCTGAAGTGATAGCTTTGGTGTTGTGTCAGAAGTAGGCGAGGAAAGGCTATCTGCCTCGAGATGGATCGCAGGACATATAAAAATCTTCAAGTGAAGACCTGTTAAATAGCATAAGGGTGATTATTCTACCGATATTTCTAATCCTTGCCAAGAAGGAAATCATTCAACTGTGGTCTCCAAGTTGAGCCCTTTGTATGTCATGCCGGTTGCAACAACTCCATACCCTGTCTAGCGTGCCTTTGCATTTACTGCAGCCGAGATGGCACTCACAGGGGATGACCAATAAGTGAGTTACCAGTGTACTCTACTTAGGTAAGTAGGTGGGAACGACATGCACCAAGTTGTGTTGTGCCGCGTGTGGAATGTTGCGTGTGGGATGCCCACAGACTACCCAGTACAGTACATGACGTGATCAGCCGCTACGGTAACCGTTGCATAGTGTGCCAGGGTCGTTCGAACTAGGGTATCAGTGTGCGGTGTCTTATTCTATACTTTGCGAGCAACTAGCCTATCAACTATTTGTGATACAACCTTTAGTTCACCCTTTTAGAACTTTCTATAGATTTTCTTTTTCTAGCGAAGTTCATCATACAGTAGAAGAACGAGGTTCTTCCTCTCCAGCGGTAGTATATGGACCCCCCCATAGACGATTATGTGCACAATAATCCTCATATTAACCCGTCGCTCTGCGAAGTATTCGTCTTTGGTAATAACAGGCTAGCAAGATGGTGCTGTGGTGAGCATTGGCCGGAGTTACGGAGTTCTTCCAAGCCCACTTCTAAACAGCTGATAAGTGCTGGTAGACGCTAATCCTGGATGAGAATAGCTTGTTTACAACACCTCGCTATTGATGCAACGCGATTGGGCGACCATCACACTGGAGATAAGGTGAAATGACTTTGTCAGTGCCGAACAAAGGCTATTCACCTGCTCGTGTATTACACTGAATGATCTTCATGTGAGATGGCGGAATAAGCATCAATACTACTTCTAAGCATGTCAGCTCGATTCTCTTATAAGTGAAAGAAATTTTCATTGCTCCAAACACCGTCTCCTACCATTCTACTCTTTGATTCAAAGCCAGCTTAATAGCCCAGGCGCAATCGAGGTCTTGGCTTCAGAAAATTTACAGGAATACACGAGGCCTGATGATCGGCGATCTGTGTGACAATAATCCTTATGTCATCATCCTCTGAGCCAGGTTAACCTGAGAATCTGAACGAAATACTACCCCTTGTCCGAGCTTCTTGCTCAGGAATCATACTTTGGTCACTAGGACGAAAAAAATGTCTCATTCTAGAGACTTCTATGGCAAAACCTCGGCGCATGGAATCCTCCATGCATGTTTTCCGGCAGTAGGCGACATGCGGCTGAAGAGGGTCAATACTTCAGGGGTGGTTTTAAGGTGAGTCTTTCTGGTGTCAGGTAAGGCGGCTCTTGATCGAGTCCTAAGTATCTATGAGCCTCCGAGCTCGTCCTCGTTCCACACTGTACTGCGTAGTAATGATAGTGGTAATGCTGCAGCAGGCAGGTGATGCCATTCTTTGGTTCGATGCAGTTCGGCTTATTTACATGCCACTTACGTACGTGCGGGCTTGACACGGCGGTAATCAGGCCGGTATTAGCGTGAAGCAACGCTGTGGCGCTGGTGACACCTGTAGGTGATCTTGCGTTGCTTATACATCGCACTCTATCTAATAAGGAAAGGCTACGAAACATAGCGCCGCATACGCACATGCGGCGTGATAAGGGTCGGGAAGCGAATCGGCCATGGAGGCTCCTAGCAGGAATATGACGCAAGACATTACCTTACGGCTGCAGCATGTTTTAAGGGATCGTTGACAAAACAAAGCGCCATATGCACCTACAGGACACGATAAGCGTCGGTAAGCGAAATAGCCTTTGAGGTTGCCTGGCGGGGAGGTGGTGCAAAACGGTTTTCGTCGTGCAGTATGTATAAAGGTTGTTTACTTTTTCTGCCGGTAGATATCATCGTCATATAAACATACCAGTGTGGTAGGTACCAGTAGTTTAAGCATGATCCACGCCTCCTCCTCGGCTCCAATGTATCAGAAATCGGGTTACAACACTGGCACGTGGTCGGCAGAAGAGGATGCTCGCTTGAGGAATGCTGTGGCACAACACGGTACCCGATGGGTAATTGTGGCCGGCGACGTTGCCACTAGGAATGGCGACCAGTGTGCTAAAAGATGGAACGAAAAGTTGAACCCAGCTCTGAACCACAGTCCTTGGTCGCCCGCCGAGGTGAGTAGCTACATCTCGCTGTATCTGCAAGCTGGCATACAGTGTTTTGGAGACATGCAAGCCTGCGCGACAGCTGGGCCTTGACTAACCTTACCTCCTGTATAGGACAAATTGCTTCTCCACCTAGTAAGCGTTTACGGGCGCAACTGGAAGCTTCTTACGAGCAATTATCTCGAATCACGCGCCCCTTTGGCCCTCAAAAACCGGCACTCACTTCTCATGCGTCGTATGAGGCGTGAGAATCCTTCCAAGAAAAATTCAAACATGAATGAAAATGGAGCGACAAGCAGCAACTCCATTCCTACCATTCCGACAATAGCAAATCTACCTGAGGACTGGATCTTGCCCCAGGACAACGAGAGTATTGAACAACAAGACGTTATGGAGTTCGGCCCTCCTAGTCAATCTTCAGGTCAGATTAGATGGACGCCTCAGAAAGAACCACAGAGGTATCCCTCAACAGGTTTCCTGACACCCACCTCACCGGTATCCGTGGCAAACTCAGGAAACAGTACGGCCTTGGAATTGGACAGCCTATTCGAAGCGACCGGAGAACAGTTGCGTCAATCCCTGGAAGCAACCGGCGAGAAGATCCTTCCCGAAAGTGCAGGATCGGAGCGGAATACGCCGGCTGTCAAGTACTCGGTCACTTGCTCGAGGAGAACACTCAAGACGCTCGTTTGTTCAATGGTGGACAGTGCGTTGTCGGAGACGGCACCCAGCGAAGACGATCAAATCACTCTGTCTTTACGAATACATACTTAATGGACGGCTTATCGTCATTTTCCGCATGTCCAATTCTTTTTTCCCCTTTTTCCTCGGCGGTTGTTAGTCACGTGTAGCCTGGAGGCTCTGGAGGTTATGCGATACATTCGATTGTTTTCTAGATTCGGACTTGGCCCCTCGGCTACTCTTTGATTGAAATAAATTATCCCTAGCTAAACTCGTATGCACCTGGCCAGATACCCATTCCTTAGTGTTAATCAAGAAAATTCCACATACCAAGACTTCCAGTGTCCAGGGTGAAATGCTCACATCTCGTCGAGATGCTAGATCGACGTCTGGCTGTGCCACCCGCGGCACTCGGCAGATAAGACTATGTCGATGCATATGGCGTGCTGGTCTGTGGGGAACCAGCACGTTACATAGGTCACATCTGTCAAACTGGGTTGAGACTTGACTCCGGTCTAACTGCATTTCGGCTCCTCGACTCCGGAGTGGGCCCTTGGCCTCAAACTGAGCTGTAACACCCTTATGTGGTGTTTAGAAGCCTGGATTAGCTACATGGGCTGGACCTGGCCGTAGTCAGGTTCTGATTCTACGAACCGTAATGTTGGGTGAGCGGCAGCGGGATAGAATTAGCGCTGATTCCATGTCATATAATAGGATAATCTCGACTGCGATCTTTTTGAGGGGTCTTTTCAAGGAATCTAGGCAAGACTTTTATATCAGCTCCGGTGCCTTCACTACGTGTTCAACAATACAATAATCATTGCCCTTCATCATTTCTTTGACAGTCACAATGGGTTCTCTTCAAGAATCTCAGGTATTCCTGATTTTTGGTAGGCGGACCAGACCAAACAGGACTTCTTATAACTAATACCGAAGTGCAGGCGAAGGTTGGATTGCAACCTACATCAAAGAGTTGCTACAGAAGTCTGCCAAGACCGTCAATACTTCTACTGCTCGGACAGAGAACAGAGAGCAAGTCCTTAGGTAAATAATCGGAGTACTCTCTTTTGTGGGCTGGATCTATATATTGGTTACAAGAGCGTGCACGTTTCTGATAGCATCGTGTAGGGATTTAAAACTCTACAAACCGACTCGAGTCATCAACTGCACAGGGATTCGCGGGTTTCCCAATGTCGATTGGTGCGAAGATCACAAAATCGAGACAATGCGATCTAATGTCCTAGGTGTGATGAACCTAGTTGATTGCTGCTACGAGCTTGGCATCCACATCACGCAAGTTGGGTCGGCTTGTATATATGACCGTGACATGTCTATCAAGAACCACAAAGAGTTCACAGAGGCCGATGCTCCGAACTACTCCGCGTCATGGTACTCGCGGTCTAGACTCATTGGCGAGCAAGTAAGTGCGATTCCTAATCCTGCCATGAGCCGACTTGACTTGGAATGATCTCGGGGCAGCTCTGACATTTGTAGGCCATTACCCACTATCCAAACTTACTGTTGTTGCGTCTACGGGTTCCCGTCGGCCCCGACTTTAACAAAAACAACCTGCTCACGAAGTTGATCAAGTATGATAAGCTTCTCAGCGTCCCTGCGGTAAGTGAACTTTGCTCATCCCAGAGTAAATGGATCCGACTTCAAATCCTCGGAACTACAAGCTCACAGCTATGTTGCTAACGCCTGACGTAATAACAGTCGGGTACCGTTCTACCTAACCTGCTGCCTGGTCTCATCATTTTGTCCGAAAACGCCGAGACCGGCATCTACAACTTCGTAAGTAGACACTGGGATATCAATCATATAGAGCCGATGGGGAGGTAAGAAGAAAGTGAACCGAATTCTGACATTAAGCTGCATGTAGATTAGTCCGGAGCCATTCACTAACAACGAGCTTATGGAACTTGTGAAGAAACACATTCGCCCCGATCTGACGTGGGAAAACTTTGAGCTGTCGGATCAGGAGAAGGTCCTTAAGGCGCCGCGTTGCAACCCCATTTTTGACACGACCAAATTGGTGAATAAGCTCGCAGAGTATGGTTATCGCGTCAAGAACAGCCACGAGGCATTGGAAGATCTTGTACTCGAGATGAAGGCAAAAGGGCTCTGAAAGCAGTTGGCACAACAAAAGCCTTAGCGCACTCGTGGATCCAGGATTGTCGACAACCGTCTGCGTATAATAGAAACATCACTAGAAGTAGTGGAAATTCCGGCTGGCATACCAAAGGCGGATCTAATTTGATCTTAGAACTAGAGATATACTTTTTTTTTTATAAACAAGTGTTTCACATTCATCGCTTGAGTATCAAGAGTTGCTTGTTAAGCCGTGATAGTACTTGCGATTTAATTTGGGGTTCTTAGTGAATGGCACGCCAATACCCTAAACGCATATAATTTATATCAGCGCTTTCTATCAAGTAGGGGGACCTTGCATGATGGAGTCATATCAAAGGCGAGCTGTAAGCTGATAAGATTAAGACTTATCCCCTCAGTGGGTACTAAAAGACGATGGCTCATTACTTTAATTTTCAAATAGCCTTTGAATGTCGTCAATTTTTATATCATCGGGAATATGATTCGAGCTACCCTGGTCGTGTTTCTAAAAGCTCATAGTAATTTTAAAGCACCTCTATAATCTGATGTAGGCCCAGCGGGCAAACTGCCTAGTACTCTTCACATGCTATCCCATTGAGATATCACGATAACCCAGTCCGCTAGATAGGACAGGAAGTAGTTAGCGAATCAATTATTCTGTCAAGCTTAGTCGGTGGAGTCCGTGGGCCGTGACAGAGTGAATGTCCACTTTAGTTTTGGGACCCTAGCTTGGTCGGCTGCTCCCGAGGAAGAACCCCTATGCCATAGCTTGTTAGAGACTACTTGTATAACAGCAGCGCATAATTTCAGCACGAACCAAGATGATGGGCCGTCTTCAGAGGTTAACGGGTTTGAGCAGTGGTTGACAATTTCTAAGTCTTGAAAATCGAAGGAACCATGGCTGGTGTTACGGTCTTGATACTCAGGATTGAACATAGCTGTCTGCTCCATGTGACTTTCGTCGTGCATTGGCAAATCTGAGTCCGGGCCCTTGAAAACGCATGAAACATTCTTCTGCAGGCATCTCGAGCATGCTGGACCATTCTTAACGCATTTAGTCTTAGCCCGCCTACAGCTCTCGCAGGATACCAATGATCTCGATCTCCTGATCCCTGCTTCAGTCACAGCATCAGAACTCCCACTTTGTAGTAGGAGTTCGTTGCGGTTGAGCTGCGTGTTGCCGTACCCAGGGCATACAACATGTATGCGCTCGCAATTCAAGCAATTTCCGGGGGATTCATCACATTTGATCTGATGAGATATCAGTTCCTGGAACGTCTAGGTAACCGACCTCGCCACGGCTGCTGTATAGGAAAAGAATGTTGGCTCCTATTACGGAAATCTTACCTTTCTTGCTCGACATGTCAAGCAACCTATTGTTTTCTGTCAACAACACGAATGTATCAAGAAAAGTGGCACTTACCGCTCCGTGACCTGGAGTTCTTCTTTTTCTTGTCGTTTGATGCTGACTCATCCTCAACCTCCTCAGAGGCTCGGCGCTGGCGCTTTACTGTCTCGACCATGGCGTGTCCATCCCTATCATCCTATTCGAAACGGAGGCACTATTTTAGTTGTATAATGTATAGAAATCGCAAACGAAGTAATAAGCATATCCTTGCCAGGCTACATCGGCCCTACACTGTGGGCTTTCAGCTCATGCAGCCAACCCATGCAGTCGCCACTCTAACTGCTGTCCTACCAGTCTACCCGGGCGCTGACTCCTCCTGACTCCGGCCTCCTCGTAACTCCGCTCCACAGCATCCAAACTAATTCACAATTATACTTCTGACATCGAGATCTTGGCCATCGATGCAAGATCGAATAACCCAATCTCACTCTTTATTGGCAGGCTTACGATCTTTCAGCCTTAGGACACTAGCTCCCCACGGTCACTTCAATTGCATGCATCGCGCCACTTTGTTGATTACCGTCCTTGACTTCGTTCTGGTTGATCAACCGTGGCAATTTCTCTGTTCCACATCAGCTCCCACGTGCGTAATATCAAATAATAGGAGAAGAAAACTTGGCACCTGTACGAAAGACCAGTGATCGAACTAGCTCATTCTAGAATGACGAATCTCACGTGTGCTAAATCTGCAGTCTTACGTGCATTAGCTGTTCTTCATTATGTGAAGCATCTTGCTAGTGCTTCTGGAACTCACCAATATGTTATTCATCCCAAGGACAGAGCGGCTGCCATTGCTTGAGCCAGCGCTGTGTCCCACTACTAGAGTTAGTCTCGTACCGCCATGAGTAACCACCCCATCACTCCGTTCGATTCACCCTTGCTGCTATGACTCTCTACATTGAGTTTCACAGCCCATCGCACGTTCTAGCGGTTTACTTGTCTATCTAGAATATTCCTGAGTGCAACGCCGTACTCAGCCTAACAAAACGGAGTTCACATCGTTTCCTGTACAGATCTCATGACGTGAACTGCGGATTTCCGCATTCCACCTTTTGATCTGACACTGTTGACCTGTGTCTACAGTAACCATTCATAGCATCATCAAGGATGGGCAACTGGGTTGGAGAGTTGAGATTAGGGGTAGGGACATCGCCGGTCCACCGTAGTACTCTGTTTGTATGTGGAGGCGCAACGTGCCGTTAGCATGTAGATAATCGAAATTTGATGTGTAAAATGGTGTCAAAAGAATATCTATAATATGCTCCCGATCTTTTCTACATCTGCTGTTGAAACATCAATCATCAAGCCCGACGGACAACACAACAACAAACACCATACCATCTACCAACATGCCGACTATACTTGTCACTGGCGTAAGTCTAACGCCGCAAGAATGAACATTCCTCGATCAACACATTGGCTAACCTTGGGAAATACTAGGGAGCCGGCTTCTTGGGCTCCAACCTAGTAGGCCTTCTCCTGGCCAACCCGGAGAACCATGTCATTGCCATGGATTCCCTATGGACCGGATCCATGGAGTCAATTAAGAACGTCAAGGATAACCCAAGATTCGAGTTCCTACGGTATCTTCTCTCTCTCACCGCGTCTCCAATGAATGATCAACTAAGTTTGTCCCAGCCATGACGTGACCCAGCCCTTCCCCGACTCCATCAAGTCCCTCGACAGAATCTATCATTTAGCTTGCCCTGCTAGCCCGAAGCGGTTCCCAGAAGCCCCGTTGGGCATTCTCAACACCTGCTTCATTGGAACCACAAACGTTCTTGAGCTAGGAAAGAGGACGGGTGCTCGTGTTCTTCTTGCTAGCACATCTGGTACGTCTGCATGGTCTTTATTCCAGTAAGACTCTGCGATTAGTATAGGATAAAGGTGACTGACACCGTCGGCATGGAACAGAGATCTACGGAGACCCTCTTGTTTGTCCACAGCCTGAGTCTTACCACGGCAACACTAACCCCTTCGGACCTCGCTCCTGCTACGACGAGGGCAAGCGCGTCGCCGAAGCCCTGGCATTCGCCTATCGCAAGCAGTACAACGTCGATATCCGCATTGCGCGCATCTTCAACGCGTACGGCCCGGGTCTCCGACCCGATGACGGACGTGTCGTGCCTAACTTCGTGACTGCCGCGCTCAAGGGCGAGAACATCGTCATCACTGGTGACGGCACTGCAAGCCGATGCTTCCAGTTTGGCATTGACTGCTGCGAGGGACTCATGGCCCTCATGGAGAGCAACTATTTGAAGCCTGTCAACATCGGTCGCGATTCAGAGACCACCGTCGGCGAGCTTGCTAAGCTGGTTGCCGAGATCGTCTCCAAGAAGACGGGCAAGCCTCCCGTCGGCGTCACCTTGGGCCAGAAGCCCGAGGACGACCCATACCGAAGAGTCCCTGATACTACCATTGCCAAGAAAGAGCTTGGTTGGTCCGCCAAAGTCGATCTCACCCAGGGTCTCGAAACTACCGTAGACTGGTTCATTGCTGCTCAGGCCGCCTAGATGCGAATAGTATGGAGTAGGGGGAGATCGTAATAGCTACTGGAGTAGTCAGCAGATCTTAATTGATTGAAGGGGTATATACGAATCATGTAGATAGATGCCAAATAGAATCAGAATTGTTGCCAATTGTTATTTTTGCTTGTAAACCGCTATGTGGGAACAATTAATGTCTACGAGTGGGTTGATAACTCAATCGTGAATATTTTACCTAACTCAATCCTTACCTGAGAATCTATTAGCATAATAAGTACTGCTTCATACTACTAATGCTCCAGGTTTTCAACGTAAGAACGATTTTCTCTTTAGGGCTCATGTAGGGTACTTGTTGGAAACAGTTTTCTCAAAGGGCACTGGCGGTCTTAGACGCAATAGCAGACACGCAGTCAAAATGTCTCCCCCATTGATATAGGAAGAGGGAAAGCCAAGGAAAGAAGGAAATAAGAATACGGAAAAATAGGTAATGTCGCATGATTATTATGGCGTATCATGTCTTCCACTTATAAGCGATACCCGCGATGCTAAGCACCAGCAGTTGACTGTAATACGTGAGGAACCGAGGCTAACCAGGCTATGCGGCATGCAGGGAGGCTTTAGCTGGAATTACGGACAATCACAATACAATGAGGTTTTCAGAAGAAGCGAGCAGAGTCAGGAATCTTAAAGTTATGATTGGCGGCATTAATTGAACCTGTTCTAGCCTAACGTGTTCCAGGCGGGGGTAAAGTACCGTGACTCAAAGTCATATATCAAGCGACAGCCGTGATCCGCACTGCAAGGGCTCCCTCAGCTTCGGAATACTCCAGTGGAAGAAGACAACGCAAGTTGAGAAGTAATCTCAGATCGCTTTTGACCTGTTAACTCCGTGATGGCGTCTTCATCGACACCCCGTACAAGTACATGGATATGTTCTAGTGCTCGGACGCTCTGAAAGAGAGTCTTCTGCTTGAACCAGAGTAGATTATCCTCATGTCTCCAGCACTGCAACCCCTCTCCAAAGACTTTATCCAGAAACTTCTCAATCAGTATCTTGGATTGGGTATCAGGAAGGCCCGTCGCGGGGTCGACTTGGATTTTGACTTTAGACCATACTACTAAGTGGCACACATCAGGCGGGAAAGCGTACGGCCAGTCATTGCGAAGGATCTTGTAGTCTTCTGAGTGGTGCAGAAGTACTTCACTTCTGGCTACTGCTTGTTCATCCCACTGTAACTTGTGCTGTCTAACGAACTCCGCTACACCTCCATATTGCTCAGATATTCGTGAGTGCCAGACAACGTAGTTGCGTGTATCGATGGGATGGCGCTTCAATGCACCCATGTCGCCAGCGGCTGTTTTGACACAGTATTAGTCTGCAGAATGATATAATAACATATGCGCCTTTAATGAATCTAGAAATTGAATGCAGTACCCCTTCCCTCCGGCCTGTGAGTATATGAACATATTACATACCTATGATAGCCTTAATTTCTTGCCATGTGTGGGGAACCAGATAGTCTACCCCTGATCGCAGCGCTTTCTTGGCATCCTCGGAGATATAAAGGGGCGTGTTATCGATTAAAGAATCAACGGTTGCGTCTGCTGCCGCGCCCATATCCCTTAGGCTGCCTGGCAGATAGTGTGCCTGGCTTAGGTAATCCGTATAACGGGTTGTCTTGTACGTCTATAGGAGAAAGTAATGTACGACACGATACAATTCGTGAATATCATTTCAAGTAGGCGGATGCTATGTTTCCAAGTCGTTGTCTGACATGACGTATCAGGAATGTATGGCAGTCCGATGCATGTTGTCAAGGTCTCTGTATAGCTCAGTCCACCACGGTCAATCGAAAATGGACTAGGTAGAGTAAGCATACAGCCGCATTGACCGCAGTCAGGTATTGCATGGGAGCTGACTTTAGCTTACGGAAGAGCCCACTGACTTTGCCAGATTTCGAAACTCACATAGCCGAAGCGACATCCGTAGACGGAGTTCGAGGGCGGAGTCAAGAAGTCACGGATGTCGCTTCCTTCAAGCTTAGCATTAATCGGGGCCTTCTGACTCTGCCTCTAGTCGAATAGCCGATATTCACGAATTCCTGTCATTCTTGAGTTTTCGATACAGTTCGACGAACTTGGCAGGTCATCTCTGACTCGCGCCGAGGTCGAAGAGATGATGATGGCAACTCAGAATGTAACCGACTAGACGAAGAAATATTTGTCAGTGGCGACGATGCCAAGTGGAGATAATTCGATTCGATATGTTGGCCCTAAGTAGTATAAACATTCAAAGATTAGTTGCATGAAAATGATAGATGTTTGATCGTTAGCCTCACTCGTGCCTTCTATTTAAGTGCCCGCTCCAAGTCTTCAACCGTCCAAGGTCGACAGCTTAGAAAACACTGAAAACAATCTTCACAATGTCTGTACCGATTCCAACGATCAAGAACGTTTGCTGCGTGGGAGCAGGCTATGTTGTACGTATCATGTCTACTGCTCATATCGGTGCACAGGAAGGCAAAGACCTATAGAGCGGTTCACTGACAATAACACTCGATGTAGGGCGGTCCAAGCAGCACAATTCTTGCTCTCAAGGTTCCTGACATAGATGTGACGGTGGTGGATAAGAGTGTACCCCGAGTTGAAGCATGGAACTCAGACCAGCTTCCTTTCAGTGAGCCGGGGCTGTTAGAGGCAGTCCAAGGTGCAAGAGGACCGGAATCCCAGTTGAAGTCGGATGAAGTTCAAGTATCAGAGCGCAGACCAAACTTATTCTTCAGCAACGACGTTGACGGCGCCATTCGTAAAGCGGACTTGATCTTTGTCGCCGTCGAGACACCTTCAGGGCAGCGCGACGGACCAGGCAACGGAGCAGCTCCCAACCTGAGCAGTTTTCATGCCGTGCTCAAGCACATCGCAAAGACAGTAGAGCATGACTTCATTTTAGTCAACAAGAGCACAGTGCCTTGTGGATCGGCCGATGCTGCGAGACATATCATGGCCCCTTATCTACGGCCCTGGATTAAATTTCAAGTCCTCTCTAACCCCGAGTTCCTCGCTGAGGGTACAGCCGTGTCAGACTTGCTTCACCCGGACCGTATCATCATCGGCTGTGACGAGTCGAAGGAAGGCTTCGCTGCAGCGAATGCCCTAGGGAACCTGTATGCGCGCTGGGTTTCTCCCGACAAGATCATCACGTTGAACTCGCGCGCAAGCGAGCTCTCTAAACTCGCCGCGAACGCACTCTTGGCGCAGCGAATCAGCTCGATCAACGCTCTCAGCGCAATCTGTGACAAGATTGGGGCTGACATCACGCAGGTTTCACGCGCATGTGGCTTGGACAAGCGCATCGGGAAGCACATGCTGCGCTCGACCCTCGGCTTCGGTGGTAGCTGCTTCGAGAAAGACGTACTGCACTTGACCAACACGGCGGCACGGCTGGGCCTCCCTGACGTGGCTTCGTACCTCGAGAGTATCGTCGGAATCAACACGTACCAAACCGACAGGTTCACACAGAACATCATGAGCCGGGTACCGAACAGCCCGACCGGACGACGGACGGTGCTGGGGATGCTGGGATTTGCCTTTAAGCCCGATACTGACGATACCCGGTGCTCCCCTGCGATTCCCGTGATCAGGGACCTCATACTTGCGGGATACCAGGTCAAGATCTACGACCCGTTGGTGGAAGAGGAGAAGATCCGGCAAGACTTGAACGCCAGCTTGCCACAGCGCGAGCACATGATTGACGACCAAGTTTCCGTCGCCAAAAGTGTGTATGAAGCATGCGAGGGAGCTAATGGCATCGCGATCCTCAACTCGTGGAAGGACCTGCGGTACGTGCCAATTCGACGAGACAGCGGTTACTCGACGCCGGATCCGGACAGCAAGAAGGAGGATATCAGTAAGTCATCCATCTCCCTGCTACGCGCGAAGATTTAGCTATTCCCGAAGAGGGGTTCGCCGCATATGATAACTGACTCTGTGCCACGCAGGCATGCCAACGACTATCGACGGAAAGCAAATCGACTGGCAACGGATCGCGGACCGGATGCACAGCCCCATGTATATCTTCGACGGCCACAACATACTCGATCCCAGTCTCGCCAAGTTGGGATTCTGCATTGACGGCGTCGGACGTCCCGTGATACTACCTGGAGAGGGTGACGCGCTGAAGATTCGCGAGGAGCCGCCCACTGATGTCGAGCCGGTCAAAGCAGACGTTGCCGGAATTTCGATGGCCGAAGTGACGACGCCCATGGTGCCACTGGTCTCCGTTTAAATAGATTGTAAGAGCTGTGCGCCCTGATATGAACGAGCGGATGAATATCCTTTACGAACGAGAGCCCAGAGTTAGACCCTTGTGTATGAGCGTTCCCTTTTCTCTTGTCTTTTTGACCTTGTTTCCACTGGGTACCATAGACTAGCTAGGTAGATAGTGGAATTTCTTATGTTGAGATAGTCAATAATACTTTACCTAAGAGAAGCTTCCGCGGCTCATACATATGTAGTGCGGCTCCATCTTCTGTTAGCGCCCGGTACCTAGTTCCTTACCTATAGGTACGTAGTTACATCCTGCATAGGTACCTACAATCCTCCACGCCTATCAAAGATAGCCCCATCAAGTACCGCGTGGGGAGTCGGCCACTGAATTGTGTGTACCTCTGCGAGCGAAGGTATCTAGTGGATCCTGCTTTTACCGGGCGTAGACTACGTACATATATGTACTCAAGTACCTATGTACTAGGTCCGGGTATGTACTTGGTACCTCGGTACTAAGATACAGTACCAACAGGGGCGCGTTCATAACGCGTCAATGACACGTGGGGTAAGGGTGGGGTATAAGAGCTATCAGCCACAGGTGTGGTGGCTTAGCTAGGTACATAGTAACTTTATATATTGATTCTAAGTCGACTGGGTACTGATTGACAAGAGACGAGTGGTAATCTAAAGACAGAAGGAGATTTGAGTACATTTTCGAATAGTTAACCTTATAATAGCTAGAGCAACATGTCGAGCCAGCTCCAGGTATAAAGAGTAGTATAGTCTCCTTGGACTTCAATGCCTGTGGTTCCTCTGCGTAGCCTACCCCAGGGGCATTTGTAATACTATATCACATCTAGCGACATCCATCTACATACCTTGGAATCATAATAATAAAAGAAGAAAAAAAATGATCTAGAGCCTTTAATAAGAGCCCTCAGAACGCTAATGATAGGACGCGGCACAGAGTCTCGCAAACGCATTGAAAGTAACCCGACAGAAATAGCATTAGCAATCCCCCAGTTGCCCATGACCTTTGTGTAAGGACTACCTTACACGTGCGAGAATCGAACCCGTCACATTTAGAGACTAGAATATGAATACTCTGTCTCGAAGACCACTAGACCATGTTGGTCGAGGAAACAGCACACATGTTTGATATATCAACATCTACTCCCACCTGTATCCACATGCCACCACCACTGCTTGAGGCACACAGCTCCTATTGCTACCTGGGTATGTACCTACCTATTGTCATGTCAATGCATTCCCATTGTTTTGCCATCCACCTGTCGTTGTTTGCATCCAACATTTTTTCCTCGGCCAGATCTGTACCAGCTTGCTTGTCACCGTGAGGACCAAGTGAGTTTCAATAAAGCATCCTTCCTCGTCACAGGAAAGAATTGCCCTCCCTACCTACCACCGCCTACCATATCACCGCTTCCAAAATGTCTGTGCATTGGAAAGGCAACTTTCGGCGTGCCTTGCCGGCGTCCGGTAGTAAGTTGTTGAGCACTCATCTCATATATGTGTGACTCTGATGCCTTTCCAGTGAAGTACCAATCAACTTCCCGACTCATGCACAGCAACCGACGTGACAAACGCGTTACGGATGCTCTTAAGGCTGCCGGATACGAGATTACAAGAGCTGCGATCACCGAGGTCCTTGCTCACATGTTCCAGATCGCGACTCCGATCGTTACGAGCGCACGAGCCGAAAATGAGGATCTCTGGGACGTGCTGCCCCTTGTGCAGAGCCAGCTCGACTGGGCACACAAGTTGCCGGAACCGATTTTCTTCGAACTATTCGTTTGTTTGATTGAGGCTCGCCACAAGTGGGAAAAGGAACCTGAGTTCCCTTACGAGCGCTACGAGTTGTACAATAAGGCCGTACTTGAGCTTATCGAGTTTCGCAAGTCAACCGGTGACTACGGCGCCAACAGTGGGTCATGGATCCTTACCGACTCCACGCTCTTCGACCTAGCTAGAGGCCTAGACAGCGACGAGGATGAGGATGAGGACGTTGAGATGGGTGATACGAATCTTAATCAAGAAACTTGCCAGCAAGAAGACCGGCAGGAATACGAATGTGAGGAAAAGGACTCCGAGGACGAGAATTTCGATGAAGAGTACTTGGAGGAAGAGTACTTACAGGAAGAAGATGGAGATCCGATGGTAGCCGATGTCGTCCCGCCCATGGCCCAGATGAAGATTGATGCAAATACGAATCACCCTTTCCCCTCTGCTTGTCCTCCCGGGAGCTCATTCTCATGAATAAAATGCCTATAGTAAGTTTCGATTATTCCATCCCTGAAGGTAGCATCTGTGTCTAACAAAGATGATTAGTCTGGCAGGCATTACCAGTGAGATTCAACACGGAACTCAAGGACTATACGCAGACGAGGAAGTAATTCGACGAATCGGGCATTACACTTCTGATGGGACGACGTTGATCCTATAATAATCTGAGAGAAGGCATCAATGCCTCTCGCTGTGTTGCACCATATGTGCGTTCAGAGCAAGAAATCCCTTCATAGCTGGCCGGAGAGACTTGCTTTTCTGTAGTCCTGATCCTGATAATACTACGAATACTTGTGTCTATTAATGAACACCGCAACCTATGCATCGGTAGCCCGTTAGCTGTTAGATCAGTTGTGATGATGCTGGTTCCGATGATTGAACAGTGTGCAATATGGTGACATTGAACGATTGAGAAACCTACCACGATGGCGCGTCAACTCGTGCGTTATACGAGAATTCGCTCTTTCTTAACCTACTCAATAACCAGACACTGCTGTAGTTTGTAGTCTCCTGCCTTTTCAGTACTATGATCAGCTATGAAAGAACAATGAGATAGAGTTTGCAACCTCCGTATCAATAACTCTTAAAACCGGGGTAGCCTTGTGCGATAAACTTCCGCTCTCATTGAAATGCCGATCGAACAGCAGTGTTATCAAGATCGCTGCCCCTTGTGAACACTGCCGCGGAGCAAAACCGCGAATGGTGAATTAAGACGGGAAAGGGTCTGCGCTAAATTACCCTATAGGCCTGGGAGAATCTATCTTGAATTAATCCAAGCCTCCCCAATTTTGACAGCGCCCAATAGTATGCACCCGCTTATCGGGAGTCGCTGATGACTTATGACTGTACAAGGCACTCCAAGTGCCGTGGGTCGTCCGGAAACAGAGGAGCCCGCATACTAACGACGAAATATACGGAGGCCTTCAAGCTTTGTCATACATATAGTACACGGGATATAAGTGTGAATTACCATTATCATCGGGTACGAACAATGGGCACAGATCAGTGATGACGGATCTAGGCCGCCTTCTCTTCATTTGCTACCCACCCTTTGCGTCCGGCTGTCGATGTGAAGGAATTATAGATTTTCCGTCTGTGTTCCCACTTCAGACGTCTTAAAGAGAGCCGGCTGTCTCCATAGACCCATTGCTAGACTTTCTCTATTGATTTCTTCAAGTGCTTCGCCTGCCGTGTGAAGTATCACTAAACTCATCATTACTTTAAAGATGAAGACAGTCTTCACAGTCGCGGCGCTTACAGCGCTTGTCGAAGCCGGCCTTCGGTTCCCATGCTCTACTTTGACAATCCAACGTCTTGATCCCGCTGTTCAGCCGGGATCGAATCCATCTGCCCATGTTCATCACATTGTGGGCGGAAATGCTTTCAATGCTACCATGACTGGTGATGTAGCGTCCCGAGCTACCTGCACTACTTGCCAGATGTCCGAAGACTTCTCAAACTATTGGACAGCGCAATTGGTGTGTTTGTTCCCTTCCATTCCTGTATCTATCGGCTTCGTCGTTCCATATGACCCGTAATTCGTGATGATACCGAATCCGGAGATCTTGACTCACAATTTATGGTGCATGCAGTATTTCAAGCACCCGACCAATGGCTCTTATCATCGTGTGCCTGCAATTCCAGTCCAGCCTTTGCTGGGAGGTTCCGACGGCGCTCAGGGAGGCTTGACTGTCTACTATACCCAGTTCGATCTCAGCAGGGACAACCTCAAGCAACAACCCATCAAGTCCTTTCAACCGGTAAGTCTCCCAAATTGAATGGTCTGCTTCAATTGTACTGAAGCTCTCAGGGCTTTCGCATGACAGTGGGCAGTCCCACTGCTGCCTCACGCTCACACATCGGGCTCAGCTACCAATGCATGACAGGAGGTAGCAGAGGCGCACTGCAAGCCGACATGCCTAACAAGCCATGTTCAGGCGGAATTTTCACCACACACCGTGAGCTGCCCTCCACTCTATTATTTCCCCCTTCGAGGCGCGAACGCGTTGTAAAGCATAAGCGTAATTCTCCAGGAAGAGCAATCGCTGACTTAAGTAAATGAAATATAGACTTCCCACCGTCAGTGAACTGATATTCGCCAATTTCTGATCATTCCAGCGTTAAACTGATATTCTTAGATGCTGGGATGGCAAGAACCTTGACAGCCCAGACCACCAATCCCACATGTACAACACGGTGAACACCGACTACTTTAACAATGCACCAGCATGCCCGGCGTCTCATCCTGTCCGCGTACCACAAGTGACCTTCGAGACGACTTGGTATGTGCATCCAGAGCTCATCGTCTCCTTCCCCCGCTCCTTCTGTGTCGCGTTCCTGAGATACTATGTTCTTCCTTAAAAAGAAAAAAAAAACATCTCTATGCTTATCGGGATGTTGGCCAGAGAACAATACACTAATAGTAATGTGTCACAGGGACACAACCAAGTTCAACAGCATGTGGCCATCAGGTGCCCCTAATCCGTTTGTTTGGAGCTTCGAGGGAAACGTTCGTCTTATCCCTACTCTCCAAATCGCAATATTGCTATCACTTTTCTAACTTTGGTGATTAGAGCTACGGAACACACGCAGACTACATGTTCGGGTGGAAAGGCGATGCTCTACAGCGCGCCATGGATAAGTCAGAGTGCTTCTACGATGGATGTGGTTCTATCACAAAGCAGAGCATGTCCGTCGCGAACAAGTGCACCGTTCCGGACATGGTTGGGGAAGTGGTCGATGGATGTAAGCTTTAAGAATCCTTTGATTTTTAGTCTTAGTACTAACCTATTCTAGGGCTTCCTAAGCTGCCAGGTACGCCTATGTAGGAATAGGCTACTGAATTGGTGAATGATCGGGCGTTAGGGCTCCGGCGGTCCTTATTCCTTTAAAGCCTTTCTACCATTGAGAAGGGTTGAAGTTCAGATTCAGTTCAGCTCAACCAGAACGTCGATGTGATCTCTGCACCTGCGGAGGGTGTAACCATCTCGGCTCTGCAATAAACTATGTGAACTCATGCATTCAAGCAATAAGTGGCGAGTAATTATAGGCACTTCTGAAACGACATTCTCTCTGTATGGCTCATAGACCCTGCATGCACGCTTGCCTCTCGCCGGCTACAGTTAATGAACTGTATTGCACACGGTACGAGGGGCCAGTAGTACCACGAGACAGTCCCCATACGACGCTCGCTGATTGTAACTATTAATATAGCTCATGGATCGAAAGTGTTTGTAGTAGAGGTCTGGTGATATTATATTGCTAAGCGTACACAATATCTGGTTGAGTGATTGTACCCGACACTTGTTGTGTGATAAACTGTACAAGAGAACACTATCATGGCGCCGTCTCTTTGCTCTCAGTGGCAGACAGCAACTGCCTGTCCGTGATTGAGCTTGATGACCACAGGGCTGTAAATTTTCTGTACGAGTCACTAATAGCGCGTAGCGGGTGGAAGTTGCGCATCAAAGGTGATAGAGCGGGCAGATTGGCACTCCAAAGTCCCAGGCCCATTTCGATAGTGGCTAGGAGAGTAGGATTAAGCGTCTTAAAAATTGGTGAAGGTATGGCGGGCTCTCCTGGTGCTGGTTTAAAGTCGAAGCTAAACCAGCCGTACTTCAGTGCCACTGAGACGTAAATCAATCGTGCTATACTGGCCCCAGTTGACCTAGAAGGTACGTTAGTAGTGTGTCGTGGGTATAACTGAAAACAGGCGTAAAAGACATTGACTGACGCGAAGCCTAGGAAGAACACAAAGGCTGACGCCCACTTCCTCCTTGTCGACATTTGCAGTCGTGCCACGAATACCAACGGCAGACCAACGACCAGGACATCAGTTAAGACACTGAAGAGTGCGAAGAAAAACTGGAGATGGCCCCTTTCGGCACAGCGTTCTCGCGCAGTATGCTGATCCAAGTCAACCCATATGAGATAGAAGTTGGTCCCGCAGAGGAAGAGCTGGCCAAGGCTGAATGCCACAGAGTAAGCTACAAGGAGCACAATAGTAGCATTGTTGACCCTCCTGAAGGCTGGCCAAACACCGAAGATGCGGCGATAGAAGAACGAGAGAGACAGCTTGATCAGACCGAAGGCCCATGCCTCTAATATAGGGTTTATCCAGTTGACCTTGAGGGCAATGCGGGCTTGTCGCTGGGACTCGGCCGTTTTCACATCGTCCCCGGCGGTGCCTAGGAGTGCATTTGCGATCTGTAAGGCCACAGCTCCGCTTACGAACACAGCTGCGGCTACGGCTGCTGCATCGTCGGCGGCCAGGGAGACTCTCACGTAGTGTGTTCGAACCCACAGGCGGGCCACAGTCAAAGCGAGGCCGATGCCCGTTATGGTCGCGTACGTGGGTATCACCTTCTCAGGTGTGTAGGGAGAAGAAGAAGGCATTGTCACAGAGGGTATCGCGAGTGGGCGCGGTGTAAGATCCAGGTTTGCTGTTGCATAACTACCTACTGGCGTTGGGAGCTCAGTATATTATCTACTCGAGACATCCCTTCTGTCGATAGCAAAACTGCTCTCGAATTCTTGATTTTCCAGCATTATCAGTTGAGCAGTACTGGTGGGTTGCAGAGATGGATGAATCTGCATGGATGATGTTACTGCGTGTGTTTTGTGTAGTGGCATGCAAGGAAGAGGTCGAGTTGTTGTAGTAAGTAATTCATGATCGTCATTTCTGAGATAACGAACGTGGACTAGCATGCTTATCCAATTGGTGGTGCTAATAATAGGATTACCTATGGCGTTATGCCGTCAGGGGTTTAGTCAGCCTACGATAGGCACACAATGCCCGATGTTGCAAGTGTCCCCTTCAGCAAGCAGAGCTCTGGCAGTATCTTCTCTACAATTATCACATATTTGAACACGGTTCGAGTATGTGCGTCTTTGAGCTAATATCTTGACACAGTAAAGCTCTTAGTCCCATGACTTTGAACCGATTAAGCTCTGCGTTACCAGTATATGTATCTTTAGGTTCTTCCGAGTCTTGTCACTTGCGGCAACTATACCTGATTCATGTTAAGCGAGATCCGATTATGATCGCAGCCCCACTGAGCTAGCTCAATCCAGCGTGCCATTGGTGCAGACTGTGGGACTCTATGGAGCGTAGCCCCCTCACTGGGAACGATTGCCGGGTGGTGGGGGTGGGGGTGGGGGAAGAGTGGGCTTATCCCAGACTTTAGGCAGACCTGGATATAGCTTCAACTCTCTAGCTCTACACTAAGCAGTACCGTAGCCCGTTCAAGTGCAGCGGCGACTTCCTAATTTGGACTCTAGCCGATATCCCTGGCTTCGGTATTTTGTGTACAGTACTTCAAAATCTCTTAGCTCGCAATTGAAAATGCCGCCCCGCAAGCGAGAAGTGGACAAGGATGAAGACGACTCCGAAGAGACCTTAGGCCAGATTAGCGTGCGCTACCAACGGCCTATCGTCTCACTCCTCCTCGAGATTCAGGGATACCAAACGCTACAACAAGATGTACTCGGTTTTCTTGAGCACCTTGAATGTTTCTATATCAAACCACAGGCGCCAACTAGGTTACTCCGGGCTACTATATCTGCGTTTGAGGATAGACCCTACATCGCGTTATCTTATACGTGGAATAATTCCAGATACGAAGATGCGACTAGTGGACGATACTGGATAGAGACCAGAAACAGGAAAGGTGGTTTCCCATCACCGGTTCGAAACTGCGTGTTTACCCGCATCACAAGATACATGCGTTCTGAGGGAGTGAAGCTACTGTGGATTGACCGGCATAGTATTCCGCAACGGGCATCAAATCCTGATTCTGGTCGTAAGAAGGAAGCAGGGTTGCAGTGCATGGACTGGGTCTATAGACAGAGCAAGCACCCTGTTGCGCTACTGGGCCGGCCCTTGGAATCGAGTCGCGAGTTAACGCTCCTTTACTGGGTTATGAAAGGAAGCTTCATAAAATCCTCTCGTAGAACCGGGAGATTCGAAATCACAAAGGGAAATATCTCCGAGGAAGCAGCAGACGCACTCGAGCTCTTGTTTTCAATCACTGCAGACCTCTGGTGGGAGCGGGCTTGGACCTTCCAGGAGAACTACAAGGGAGGCAGCGACATGGTCCTGCTCATTCGTCACCCAGATTCCTGTAAAAGACTTAAACAGCAATATGGAATCTTTGGGAACGTTCCGGGCGAGCTGCGTGTTAACTCACAGCAGTTCTCAGTACAGGCAACGAAGTTTTGCCTGGCATTCCGGGGTACTGGCTCTCCAATGGACGAAGATAAAAGAAGGATGAACGTGATTTTGAGCAGGGCAGGAAGGTATGCAGTCCTCCTAAAGGAGTCACAGATCATGTCCCCCACCATTATTGCAGATGTCGAGAAAAGAGGAGTTACATGTGCTTGGGATCGACTTGCTATTGTCGGCAATTGCTGCGATTATTCAGTGCATATGAATCTTGAACGATTGCGACAAAGTCGCCATAGCCTTAGCCTATCAATGTTGGCTATGTGTCTCTTGAACGGCGAAGTTCTCGACAATAGACCTTCCAGTGAGAGGAACGCATCTGATCTTACCGTCTCGGGGTTCCTGAGAGCCCATTCCTTTGACAAGATATCTCCACCGCTTGAGGGGCGCAGTCTCACATTCAATAAAGGGTCGCGTTTCACTGACGTGGAACTTCACGAAAGCGGAATTCTAACTAGTGGTCATTTATGGAAGCTTGGCCGCATTATCGAGACAGATCATTTCCGCGACCGACTCCCTTGGGTAGATAGTCCAGATGGGGAGCTGACACTTCTACAGCAGAGATATCTCACCCGTCTTTGTCAGGAACTGAAGAGATTTCCCGAGAGTGTAGAACTTTCCCGCTGTATAGCAGATTACTTGGAGGACGATGCAACTGACAACGCACCTTTCCAGCTCGGGGAGGACTATATGCTTAAAATGATGAAAGAAGTAAGCGAAGCTATTGGTAACGGGAGATACTTGAGGTTAGGAAGCCTTCGCGAATCAGAAGAGTGCATGGCCATCTTCATTTGGGAGGGTGATAACAAGTCCGGTACCATCTTTACTTCTTTATGGCCTAAGGACTCTAATATTGAGAGCTATATTACTCATGACATTGACCGTCATGTTTCTCTCGAGGTAGACCTCAGAGGCGGAAGTGGACAGACCCGCAACAGCCCGCCATCCTTGTATGTCAGGCGGTGGATTTCTGGTATCTGCTTCTTCGTTGGACGTCGACGAGAAGAAGTGGTTTTCCCGTGGCCTCCAGCGTTGAAGAACATGAGCTATTAAATGGCGATACAGTCCAGAGAGAAGTTATTAAGTATTAGAGCCCGTATAAGCCAATCGCATGATATCTAGTACTTTTATAACTATTTGGGGCGTCTAATTACTCGTTGACCCAGCTACCGGGTTTGTCTGACCGCGTATATGCTGAAACATGCTCCTAAGCTTACATAAAAGCAGAGTAGGTACTTTTAATCCATCCGAGCCCAGTACGCTCGATCGATGGGACATTCATAAAAGGTTACTAGGAACACTTTTCATTAATAATGTGACGTTGGGGTGTTTACATAGCAAGCCAAATGAATGGCGAGTATTACACTTTGTAGTGAAGTGAACCCCTTGGGCCAGCACCCACATATTGGGGTCAGCTTCCAGGAAATAGTCAACATCTACACTTTCCGAAGCCTTCAAAGCGTAAATATTGAAGTGAACCCCATTGGGGTAGTCTCCCCATATTTAAGAACTTGTATTCAGGAGATAGACTGCTCTACACTTCCTGAATCCTTCATCTCTTTCGCATTTGTACATTAAAGATGGAGAGCTGAGTGGTCTCGAGGAATTGAACGTTGTATTCCTGAAGCTAGTAAAAGAACCGCTTCCCTCTCTCCCTTTTTCGCGTAGTTGACTGCCTTTGACCCCCTTTTTATACCACCCTTGCTAGCCAAGCCCCTTTTCCCAGCTGACTAAGTCGCTTTCAAGTCACCCACACCACTTCAATATCACAATTGAATTTCGGTAATCCGGTGATCATGATCATGTGGAACGAAACGTGAAATCCTTTAACATTCTATAAATCATTCGCATGCCTCCATCTTCGGTATTACCCAAATAGCTTTTCCTAGCCCTTTTTTATACCCTTCCTACGAGCCAAGCCCTCTACCCTGACTGACTAAGTAATACTGGTCCACCCATACTACTTCAGTAGCTACCAAGAATTGAATTGTCTTTGATCACACACACCCTTGACATGTAAGTTATGAGCGTCCTTTAATCCAATTCTAGGCACCCTTGTTGAGGGGTGCGATATACTCTGATAATACTGTGTCTAAGTAGGGGTTGATTCGGTGAGATTCGCCGTTGTACGTGGCCACTGTCATGTCTTCGCTCGAAATGCTATACTTCGTCCTTAGGGAAGAGTCTCACCGTGCCCTGCTAGGGATGTAGAAAAACTCCTTGAAGTATCCTATAAACTTCGAGGCGGTGTAGGGAGAACCCATAGAGCAGACTCAGGTTTTCTCGCTCAAGAACGCGTATTCACGATACAAACGTACCAAGATTCATAATACACCTTTCCCTGCATACAGCGTCGTCATTAAGGATAGGTTATACAGTGACAGATATGCCAACCAATTAGTAAATTCGGTGAAGGCAAATGTGTAAGGGAGACTTGCAAATGGGTGTCAGCTTCGGTGTGTCCATCTCTGGAGAAGCTCCCCTTATGTGCGACAATCATTGAACATTAGCGCCAAGTCCTGTGCCACCTCATTCATTGTCGTGCAGATTGCACCCTAACTCCTAGCTTTGTGGCCTGAGGTTTCTTTAAATCATAATCACAGCTACTAGACTGTGAACTACATGTACTACCCTGTCGTCCCGTGTCACACATCGCTGTAGAAAGGAGGTATTGTGTGATTAACAAACATGTAGGATAAAAAGCGCTCATTGTATGACCTCAGGACTCACATTTTGCTGCTGGTAGTATCGAAGCACCAGTTTCAGGCCGACCAGACTCATGTTCTACACTGATCTATTCAGGCAGCTCTACGGCGTCATTTCAGGCTATAAAAAGGTAGGCGTAGAGCTAGAAAGAGGAATATGAGGCTTTGTTTCGATTAACGTCGCCAACCGAAGCAGAGGGCTAGTATATACTTACCTATCATTCCCACTTGTCGCCTCTTCAATACCCATTCCGAGCCTGTTCCAAGCGTCCAGTATCAATGATTTAGTTCACTGCTTTTCTTATTACAATTACTTCAGCATCATGGACCATAACTGGGATACGAACAAATTGAGCCAGTCAAACCTATCAAGAAAAATCGTTGCTATCCATCTGGTGGCATATTACAGCCAGACCATGGAGGAAGGCTATGTGCCGTTCCAGCCACCCAACCATTGGTGTCTCTTTGTACAGTTCGCAAACGATAAATCGGTTCGCCTCGAGGTGGTCCCTGGATATGGCAGCGACGGGCTGCGAGCCAAAGTTCGACTAACGTCTAGGACTCATCCCTGCACTTCCAACTACGCTCATAAAGTCACATACGAACTCAATTCTACGGTGTGCTTGGAAGATATTGTTGAAGTATGCCAGGCAAAAGGCCGTCAGAAATACGAGTTTGCCGAAGGCTGGGAAGGATGCAGATATCGGAATTACGTTTTCATTCAAGACCTCGAAAGTTGTAGCATTCTCCCTGAAGGTGCGGCAAGTATGGCACGGGCAGCAATGTCCAGCTTCTATCACTCTGTGTATGGTGTCCAAAGAAGGTCCATGAAAAAAGGCACGTTTCGTGCCTAAGTAGTGGAAACATACGAACCTGTATCCGACAATGCAGTACCGTGGAACAATCAGGTTCTGCGACAATTTGGGAGAACGGCGTTATGTAATTAGTACTTGAAAACCATGGTTAGATTGATTACTTGCCAACATACAATGGACCTATTATGGCAAATTTAGAGTGATGTGAAGAGTACATAGAGCATATGAGAAGTGTTTTCGATATATGATGGGCATAGGCTCATACTGAAAGACCTTGTACTCTGTGAAGGCTATTTAGGCAGCGAATCCGGAATCTTTACGAACCGAGAGTTATTGTCTATACGACACAGGACTGGGGAGTGTACTGCGTGTACTATCTGATAACTTACAAGTATCGTAGTTGATGATGGGTAGGAAGGAGGTTGTATGCTCTAGCGTTGGTCCTGATCAACCAACGTCTAGGCATTCCTACCCTCCCCGGACTCCAGACCAAACTCAGTTTCCAATTTGACACATAAATCTAGGTGCTTCTCTCCAAATATAAGAAGGAAACCAAGTATCGATATAGCAAAGCCAACAAACCAAACAATGCGCAGTGAGCTTGTATACACGTAAAGTGTCTGTTGCAGAGCCTCTCCACTCAGATTATTCAAGTTGGCAGGAAATCCGTATGCTCCTACATAACTCAGAGCATTCCTCACTGTCAAATCCTTAACTAAGCCCAAATTTGCATCAACCCGACCGTTGAATATGACTGCCGGAATGGTTGCTCCCTACACAAAGCCAAAGGATCTTATGAATGAGGCAGACAGTACGCTGAAGACTGACCAGTGAAGTGGATGTACCGGCCAATGCGTGTTAGTAAGAATTATGAATGCATTGATTGGTAGAATATTGATACCAGTGTCCAGGGCCAAAGTTGCGCGTACCGACTGAAAGTAGAGAGACCGATACATGGACACACCACTGAAGCCCAATGAATACGACGAAGTCTTGTAGATAAACGGTCGCTGCAGTGCGGTGAGTGAATAGGCGCAAAGGTATAATAGGGTTTGTGCAGCGTGACTGCTGAATAAAGAAAGCCACTAATCCTAGAGATCCAAGAACAAGTCGAAGAACAATTCTCCAGGAGCTCCAGGGCGACTGAACTCCCCCTGAAATAAGTCCAATGAGAAATGAGGTGACTGAAGCGATGAAAATGAAGTTACCCAATAAGTCGATGCGAGATAGTGATTTCGACAAGTTGAGGGACTTTGCTGCCTTGGCGCGGAGAAAGGGTATCACGACAGCCAGAGTGACAGCACAGACAGGGAGGTTTAGCCAAAAAGCCCGCCTCCAAGTAGAATGAGTGACTACAGCACCTCCTATCACTGGCCCAATAACGCCCCCAATAGCGCTACCCCCAAGGACAATACCAGGATAGGTGCTACGTTCTCTAAGGGGAGTAGATCGCACACGATTAATTCGATCAACATGATCATACCGTCACCGCCAAGGCCCTGCACCAAGCGGCCAGATATGAACATGCTTGGAGTCTTCGACCCGCCCGCAATACTGCTGCCCAGAGCGAAGATTGCGATGGATGCGATAGATGGGTAGCGCCGACCGCAGATATCAGCTAGCTGACGATATAGCGGCTAGATAGAAGCGACATAGACCTACCATGGGAGGTTATTACTTGTTGACGTGGAGAGTCGTGTAGAATCGCGAAGTTATGTTGCGCCCATGACTGTGTCAAGAATGTATGTTCTAAGGGATAGCGACTAACAACACAGTGTTTTCACAGTGTACAACTACAGCACCAACTATGTTGGCTGCACGCGGATGGCTGAGTGGTTGATGCCTGAAATGGAGTGAAGATTGTACTGCAACGTACTACTGATGTAGGGGACATGGATGCATCTGCTGCAACGCATTAAGACTAGGTCTTACCACTCCCATAAGTGCTATATACAGTTGATCTTGGCTCGATGTCGCGATCCACTACCAGGAATGAACATTCGGGGTGCAGGGGATAAGGCAGCCTGGGTTGCATCATGCATATAAGCTCCGCATGACTATGCCAGCCTAATACAATCAACGAGGATATGCTCTTGCACAAATATACCGATGAGAGCTATCGGCTAAGTATAGATAACTGGTTAAGGTCGCGCAATTTTTCAACATTTAACGCGTTCTCTCCTCCTCTCATGTGTTCCTCGGTTGTCAGGCCAATGGTACACAAGCTAGTTAGTGATTACCATGTCTTCTACTTTGGAAACAATGAAGACTCCTCTTTCAGAAGGTTCTAATCCATTCACGTATTACTTCTTCATTATTTTGACCACGTATCTGGCATGGCGGCTTTGGCGATTTACGATTGTACCCAAGGTTTGGAAAGATGAGCCTCTTTTACTGCCTTACTGGTTACCATTCATAGGTGAGATAAGTTCTGTCGGCTCACACCAGCCTCATCCGGATCACTCATCATTTAGTGTCGCAGGCCACACATACGCGTTTATGCGAAACCCCGAGACATTGATTAACTACGGCTAGTAAGCATCTCGATAAAGTTCGCAGTATTTGCATTGTTAATGTGAGAGAAGCAAATACTTTGGAACCGATGAACCCTTTGCATTGACGGTCTCTGGCCGTAGGACCATTGTGCTCCGGGACATTCAAGACGTAGCTGCTATGTGGCGAAACACACAAGATCTTTCTTTCGATCCTTTCATCAAGGCCGTGCTGGAAACCTTTGGTATCAGCAACACCTCTCTCACGAAGATAGTTGCCAACCCACGAGATCTTATTGATAAAGAAGTATACGACAAGTCACTTCTCATCAAGAAAAATCCACAGAACAAGAACTACATGAATATAGAGCGTGACTGGTTCAAAGAGCAACTATTAGCCCCAGAAGCACTACGCAGGATTGAGAACAAATATTCCCGTTACCTTTCAGACTCCTTGACATGGGACAAGCTCTCTCTAACCTACATCTTATCCTCCAGTTCTGCCACAACAGACTCCAAAGCCATCTCACTCGAGCTCTTTTGCAGATATACCCTATTATCCTGCAACACCAGGACATTCTTTGGGCCCCAACTAGAGAGAATAGCCCCATCGTTTCTAAAGAATTATCAGGATTTTGAGGAGGAAAGCTGGAAGATCTTTTACCGATTTCCTGTCTGGCTAGCTCAGCGCCCACACCGAGCAAAAGACAGGGCCATGCAGCAATTGGCCAAGTTCCTCTCTGCGCCAAGGGAAGAGCACGCCGATCTTGAGTGGATCTTTGGGACTATGAGCAGGGAGTTGCAATACCTTCATGTACCTCATCGCGACATCGCAGGTATCATCATGATACTTATATGGGCGTATGACTCCCCATTCTCCCTTTCACTATGCTTTCATGAATCTGTTATTAACAACGATGTCGTGCAGTATGAGTAACAACGCGCATAAGATTGCTTTCTGGATACTTGCGCACTTGCTACACAATCCCTCATATCTGGATGCGGTTCGCAAAGAGACTGATGCAGCTTTCGCAACACCTGAAACGAAGCCTGACATGACAGTCCTCTTAAATGATTGTCCCCACCTGGACGCTATCTGGTATGAGGTCCTGAGAGTGTACAACGCTTCGTCAGCCATCCGAGAGGCGATTGCACCGTGTGAACTGGCCGGGAAAAGTGTACGAGTCGGGGATCAATTGGTGGCGCCGTTCCGGCAGTACCATATGAATCAGTCCATTTTCGGGGCAGACGCGCCAAATTTTCAGCCAGAGAGATTCCTGGAAAACAAATTGCTTCCGCGGACGAAAGGCTACGCGCCGTTCGGCGGGGGCCACACGTATTGTCCCGGCAGACTCTTTGCACAGCGAGAGATCTATTTGTTCGTGGCTGAAGTTCTGTGGCGGTACACATTGACACTAGGTCCACGGGCGGGCGGGACAAGAATGCCGCAAGTGGATTTGTCCACACCATCGGTAGCAGCCATGGGGCCAGATGAAGACGTAGTGGTATTGATCAGTCAGCGTAATGGTAAATGACCGGACGGCATGACCATCGGTCCTAACACCGCACAGCCCGAGGTAGAGAGGAGGGACCCTACCAAAACTGCATTCAGCGGCGTCGTACATTGAAGCGGGATTGGGGTCAAAGAGGTGAGGCTAAGCATTGCACGGTCTGCCACTCGGTGGCTGAGTAAGAGACAAAGGGAGGTAATCATCGCGAAGGGGAAAAAGTCAGGGCGATAGGCAGCAACGTTCACTTAATTGTTTAATCGAATTGTGATGTGTAAGCCTCGTCCACTGCGTTTTCCGCGAGGAACTAATCCTAAATGTTAGAGTGACAGACTAAGAAAGTGTGGGACCGAGTCTATTTCTTGAAGGCTTGGTCCCCATGGCGCTCATAAAGTATTATTCTCATACTGAGTTATCTTCTAAGTCCTGTCTGTATTCGGCCCTTGTGATAGATTCAGATGACAGGGCGCAGCTCTGTTACATAAGCGCTCCAGCTTAGCGAAATACCTTCGACTACATCCTTCTAGATACAATAGGAGTGCGCAAACGTACAGTTACCTGAACAAACCAACTACATTACAATTGAGGCATTTTCTACTTAGAAGCGGGAAAGCTTATGCTGCACGTCATCCGGCTTATTGTTAGTTCCTATAACGAAAAGTTCTTCTGCCAATGCTGATGGTGAGACTACCTTTCGATAGGTTCTGTGTCCCTTGAAAATGGGTTCGTTATGAGCATTGGCTTTGATGGTGGGCGCACATTCCGAACGAGGTGCACATTACACCCAGTATGCATCCAGTCGCCTGCTGATACCTCAGCGATATACCGATGGCAAGACACCGATGGCAAGACACAGATGACAAGACACAGATGACCGCGCTAATGCCTCTACTCGCGAAGCAAGAGTTCTGCTGCGATCTGCGCATTCGAAAGTCAGTTTCGTGGATGATGTGAGATGCTCAACCTCACCGTACTATCTACTAAGCAGGTACCTCGGTGCATACTCGGTGCATACTGCCATACAAAAACAGCAACATCCGCTCAACAACCAGTCCGATACACATATTCCTGCACCTCATGCATTGGCTCGCTTGATTCTAAGGCTATTAGGAACCAAAACCTTAGCAATAAGAAGAAAAAAGAATCATGAGCTTGCCATCTTGGAACTTATTACCCCAGCTCATGCAGCGTTACCAACAATTTGCTGAGCACGGTGGGCCGCATTGGCTGTAACCTGGCGGCGCCGAACAACTGATTGGCTATTCCATTCCACAAAAGGCAGCTCTAGAAATATCCTATTACGCTGTTGGCATAATTATTGGCTGCATTGAACCTCATTTGAGGGCGAGAGGATGTCAGACTATTGCTGCAAATCTGAGGCTGCACTCCTAACAACAACATCGGCGTCCAATGGTAGAGCGTTATTAGCCTACCGAGCATCACCGCCTATGCCACTACCCAATACTCGACAGTTTGAATACATCTCCGAACATGCTGACATGGTTGAGCAACTAACACAGCTTTGCATCCGACAACAAAACTGGCTGCTCAGAAAGGACTCGACAGGGTAACTCAAGACCTTCAGTCTTTACGATCCTGCAGGCTCAGTTCACGTCGCCCATCATGGCCGCAGCAACGCCACCTCCAATGTATTCCGACATTCCACTTGCGACTCTACCAACCCCACAATTCCAGACAGGAGAGGTAAGCCCCGACATTCAGACCCTCCCCCTGGATTTCCCCTAACGACAGCCTATTAGACAGATCCCTTCACTGTTGAGGCGTCGCACATGGTCCTAAGCCACAATGCTTTCATTCGAGGGTTCAATAGCATCTATCAGCAAGCCCCGCGTGTGAAAGATGCAGATAAGGCCGATTTCGTAGGATACTGTCTTGCCTGGCATGACTGCGTTGATGCACACCACCATTACGAGGAAACAGAGCTTTTCCCGAACATCAACAAAGTTTGTGGCAGGACAGACCTCATGAACACTGCCGTCGAGGAACATGGTAGGTTACTCCCCAACACGATCTAGATAAGAGTGTTAACCTTATCTTGATATTTTATGTAGCGATGTTTTTTGGCGGCATGAATCAAATGAAGGCTTACCTTCAGCATGAAGGGGCCAACTTCAAGGGCAGCGAGCTTGTGACTATTTTGGACTCATTCAAAGATGCCTTATATTCTCATCTCAAAGCAGAACCTCCTGCTATTGTTGCTCTCAAGCAGTATAGCACGACTGAGAAGCCTATCGATATCTTGGGAATTGCCGATGCAGCTGGTAAAAAGCAAGTCAACATAAGCTTCGTATTCAATGTTTTGCCCGTGTTCCTCCTCAATATGGAGACGGTCGACTTTGAAGGAGGCATGTGGCACGACGAGTTCCCGCCGTTTAAGGGATTAGTGAAATGGATTCTAACCAGTGCTGTTCCTGCATGGCAGTCGGGTAGATGGCGGTTCGTCGCATGCTCTGCGGAAGGGAGGCATAAACAGTTGGCTGTTTGAAAGAGGGTCGCCTGCCGATAGATAGATGTCTTTTGTCAGATGGCTTGGTGACACCCAGATGTATACCTAGCAGGCTTCGTCTATATATACAGGCTATCCCCCCCAACTACCAGTAGGAAGGGCTAGGGGCTATTTGACTAATATACCTTTATGGCTACTGACCTGCTACGTGACTGTAGGGCTATTCTGTTCACTCCGGGACGGATACGCCTGACATCGGTATACTTCACAACTGTGGAGAATGAGCTATGCCTAGTCCAAGAGAGAATACGCCGAGTACGGCTACTGGTATATTCATAATCTAGGTTTCAATAAAATGATATAACTTGTAAGAAAATTTATCACACAATAATGTATATAACCTAGGGCGGCCTCCTCTTTTCCCCCTTTTACACAAATTGTAGTGTGTAGCTCAAAAGACCTGTCTACAGGCTATTCAACGCTGATGTAGGCTGTGCGCCACTTGTACGTAATTAGGCAGGCCATAGTCCGAAGGGATTCCTATATCAAGACGAAATCACCCGCGAATTCGGGTTAGAGTATGAGTACACACTCCATAGACGGAGTTTATCTTAAAACAAATTCTTGCATAGCGAATGGAGAACTATCCAATAGTAAGCGCGCAGCATTCGTGTTGCATACGAAGGGATGGCTACGCAGTACCACAATGTGGCGCATGAAAGCTCCCTTGCCAGTCGCATACATCTAAGCAAACACTCAACGATAGGCAGGTGTGCGTTAATCTTGGAAACACGAGTGCCTACAATTTCTCTTCGTTGAGCTGTCCAGCTCCTCTTGACACACAATGAGACGGTCTTTTTCAGTCTTCTATAAAGATCATATCCTTTCTCTCATTTCAAATTCAACCCGCTGACTACCCTTGATAATTTCTCACTAGGTTGAACACAGCATAATGCGTTGGTCAAACCTACACCGATTGTTCTAATTGCCATTTGATGCTAATACCTCTCGTACTAGCTTCTCAAATCACAAACAACTACCTAAAAAATTACATTACGCACGCAAACTTCGGGCGGAGTTCGGTGCAACAGTTCTTCCCTCTCCTCTCCGACCCGAACCATCAGACCTACCGCCTCCTCCTCGACGACTTAAAGCAAACGAACTGTCGGCTTCCACCCCTCTTCTCGTCATTTGACAACTTCAAAGAGTATATGCGCAGAGTATATGTGTTGGAAAATCGACTCAAAACACTCCATCATATGTCTTGCACCCTCGACCAGTTTTTTCCGGAGCTGATCGAGCATCAGATTGAGTGTAAGAAAGAGCATTACGAGACATATCGTACGTTTCTATCTAGCTCAGTTGAATAGATTGACAGCTAACTAGTGAGAAGAGGAATACAAGGCTTTATGGCGAGAAATCAATCAGCAGATCAGAAGCTTGCCTCCGAAATGTTAAACATGATCGGTAACATGCACAGTATGTGCGCGAACTAAGGAATAATCAAGGATATCCTTGTTGTAAAATTGACAGGGCCAGCAGCGGCGCAGGCCGAGCGGGAAAGGCTAGAAATGTCTGCATGGGGTCTTCATTTGAAGTTGAGGAGGACTACTGGCTGTAAGCAATGATATGATACCTGAAGTTGATGTGATTTTTCAAGTAGATGCAAGTGACGAGAATCTAGGCTCTATGCAGGGGCTCATTCAGCATCCTGACGTGTGCTCAGTGGGGACGCGCTCACGGGAGGCCCGAACCTTCTGAACATAATTAGACCGAACCTGCACTTCCGAGGGCACTCAGATAGTAAAAATTCGCCTGAGTGAAAGGAAACGCACTAGGATCTTAATTAAGTAGAATATTCGCGATTGGTGTCTTTGCTCTTCAATCCCATACCACTTGGTGCTCCTTGCTTGTCTACCCCCTTTATATGCTAACTTAGCCCTTGGTAGCTAAGCGGGAAGAGATAATCAGCCCCCCAAACCCCCTTTTTCCCCGCTAGCAAATCCAGCCCTATTATGATGTCCTCACGACAACACAACCTCGAATTCAAAGGGCGCAGTCAGCAAGGCATACTCATCTCTAGTCCTGGGTCCACAGGAGCCGCTCCCAAGACCATGGTGCGCAGCATCTAGTCTCACGACGACATTCTCCGTCTTCTTCCTGCGCAGCTGGTACGGGTGCTTCGCCTCCTCGACATCCTTAACGCGATAATGCGAAGCATTGAAATCGAACGTCTTCCTCTCCTTCTTCGCCGAAGCGAGATCGACAAAACGCGCCGTGATCTCCTCTCCAGACCCGCCATGCGTAAACCGTATCCAGCGCGTGTCGGTGCGGTTGCCCCCTTCCTGCGGGTATTCGTAGTCGGTCCAGAGCTCGTCGATGGTGGAGACTGAGTATTCGCCAAGCCGCTGCGACAGCTTCTTGTCGACGTAGCTCTCGCCGGGCCCGCGGCCATACCACGTTATTGCTGGCCCCGTGGAGTCGGAACCGGCCCACGAGCTGGGGAGTTCGAAAGATAGGCCGATGCGTGGGAGGGTGCGGGGCAGATTCAGACCCTGCGGCACTCCTTTGACGCCGATGGATACGGACCCGTTCGCGCGGAATATGTAGGTGATGTCGAGGTCGATTGACCATGACAGCACGGGGGGCGCGAACCGCTGCTTAACCTGCATTACGAATGCGCTATTTGTCCCGGGCGCGGCGCTCCAGGTGGCGCTCCTCGTGCGCGCCGTAGCGAGATGTAGGAGCTGCTTCTTCCAATCCGCACCATCTTGCGGGAAGTCGTTGTCGGTCTGTGCCCGGTAGAATGTTACACTGGGGCTTGTAGCGAGCAATTCCTGTCCGTTCTTCTTGAATGAGCGAATCTCGCCGTGCACGGGGCTTACAGTCCAAGTCGAGGCCGCTGACTCGAGGGTTATGAGTGTCGGTGTCTCGTGGATGGTGAGCTTGCCGCCGTTTGGCGAAGGGGTGGGCTGAGGGGTTGAGATGACGTATTCATCAAATGCGACCTCGTGTCCGGCAGGCAGCGCTGTGGTTGCCTCTTTCTGGCGGAACACCACTTGTACGACAGCCTCGCCCAAAGGTGACTCATAGGGAGGCAGCTTATCCGGGACGGCGAGTTCGGCAGTCTGTCCCGGCAGGATACCCTTTGGTATCTCAAGAGTACCTTTATGAGAGGTAGGCTTTCCTTCGTCGAGGATCACATAGCTAGCCTCAAGATGGTCCAGAGTGATGAAGTCGTACCGATTGAGAATTGTTGTCTTCTCCCCAGTATGTGACACTTTGACAGGCTCTATCGCTTTCTTATACTCGGTAAGACCAGGAGTTGGCGTATGATCGGAAAACAGCACACCGTCCATAATGAAATTGCTGTCATTGGGAACATCCCCAAAATCGCCACCATAAGCGTAGAACTCATCGCCGGTCTCCGTGTCCTTAGTCAAAAGTCCGTGATTCGCCCACTCCCATACGAAACCGCCTTGAAGCGTCTCGTACCTATAAAAAGCCTCGACATATTCTTTGATGCTTCCGGGCCCGTTTCCCATGGCGTGGACATACTCACATAATATCAGAGGCTTGGTTTTGGTTTTATCATTACCAAACTCAATAATCTCCTCGACTGGCGGATACATGCGGGAAAACATGTCTACGGTCTCAGCATAGATATCGGCTTCATAGTGAATCGGTCGACTATCGTCGTACGACTTGATCCAATTATACATCGCGACATGATTACGACCATAGAATGCCTCGTTTCCTAGGGACCACATTATCACTGAAGGGTGAAGCTGGTCGCGACGTACAAGTTGGACTGCACGGTCTACGTAAGCTTTCTCCCAACTAGGGTTATCCGAAGTCCACTTGGCAGCATTCGCTCTGGTTAAGAGCTGTCGCTGTCTAAACTCGAGCGCTCGATCTTCCGGAGATAAGGCGGCGTCGCCTATAATAGGTTAGAAGATATCGCATTCACGTGTGTGAGACCTGGAAAACACCCACAAATGGCCTCAAAGCCATGGCATTCGAGATCGGCTTCATCCATTACCCAAAACTAGTACTAGTCAGTACTGACCTTGAACATCACGCCTCAAAAGAACTTACACCTAATTCATCTGCGAGATC
Source organism: Xylaria sp. FL0933 (assembly GCA_022578765.1). Taxonomy (NCBI): domain Eukaryota; kingdom Fungi; phylum Ascomycota; class Sordariomycetes; order Xylariales; family Xylariaceae; genus Xylaria; species Xylaria sp. FL0933. The sequence continues at coordinate 82,216 of MU389827.1, forward strand.
ATACAGACGGGTATCGCTCGGCTGGTGTGAGGTCCTGATGGCGTTGATGTTGTGTTTCTTCATCAGCAAGAGATCCTGTTTCATGAACTCATACGGCACAGCGCGACCGAATTGGGGGTGATGCTCATGTCGGTTGGCACCTTTTAGCACGATTCGCTTGCCATTCACCTTTATGAGTCCATCCTTCACCTCAACCTGCCGAAAGCCCACTCGTTGAGAAATGAAGCTAGTGCCATTCAGCGTCACCACGAGGTGATATAGAGTCGGGCTCTCCGCCGTCCATTTCGCTGGACTCTTCACATGAAATGAAAAATCAACCGAACCCCCTTTTGCCGCCTTGGAGCCACTGGCGATGGCGGGCTTCTTCGCTGGATCGTAGAGACCTACCTGTACTTCGTTCGATCCTGTGACGTCTACTCGAACCTTGAGCTCTGCATGGTTATAGTCGTTGTCAAACTTGGTCTGGATGAATAGATCCTCAATACGCGACTGAGATGGGAACGCGATGAGATGAATGTCGCGAAAGATGCCGCTCATTCGCCATTGATCCTACAGAGTGTCAGTCGCAGTTATGAGAAGTCGCAGGGGAATTTTTGAGGGCACGCAAGCGCAACTTACCTGGTCCTCGATGTAGGTTGCATCGCAGTACTGGTAAACTTTGACGGCCAGAGTATTTTCGCCTCCCTGATCAACCACGCCGGTGATATCGAATTCAGCCGGATTTCGGGAGCCTTGGTGGTATCCGACTTGCTTGCCATTCACCCATACGTGATAGGCTGAGTCAACACCCTCGAATCGCAATCGAAGCTGTGAGTTTCGGAGGCTCTTGGCGACGGTGAATTTGCGAATGTAGTGTCCCGTCTCGTTATCTGTAAATGGCACATTTGGTGGATCAACAGGGATTGGGAAATTGACGTTTGTATAGTGGGGGCCCTTTCCATAGCCGTTGAGCTGCCACATGCTTGGTACCAGCGTGTCGTCCCATCCTGTGGTGTCGAAGGCGGGATCCTCGAAGCCTTCGGGGCCTTCAAAAGGGTTTTTAGCTAGGCTGAACTTCCAAGTGCCAGATAATGACTGTCTGCTGGATTTTGAGACGTCGTGACTTAAAGCATCCTGTACTGAGCTGTAGATGTGGAAATCTGCGCGAGGAGGTAGGGTCCCTTTGTGAAGAACCTCGAGATTGTTCCAGTCTGGCTGAGAAGGGGGATGGACTTTGGTTGAAGACATGATTAAAACTACCACATATGGCTTACTCGTTGGGAATGCTCATCAGAAGACCACTCTGCTTAATCATGAATTTTTCATGAGTCGACTAGCAATCGATGAGGTTGCTGCTTAAGCCGTCTATTGACCTATTATGAGGTCCTCCACCTGCCGCTCCCGATACCCCGCCCGGGGTTGCTTTGCGATTTTTCTATGATGCATTATGACAAAGGAGCCTTGGCGCCGGAGGCTTCTAAACTAGGGGGACCGAGAGGGGTAACTGTTCGAAAATAAAAATTTTTGATTAGCACACACCTAGGTCTCGATAGCGGCTACTGTAATAGGCTTAGTGTG